>MU281390.1:165382-249009 GCA_022385595.1 Xylaria palmicola
GGGGCCGCCCCCCCGCCCCCCCCCCCCCCCCCCCCCCCCCCCCCCCCCCCCCCCCCCCCCCCCCATACTGAGAAGATGGGTTGACGCGCGGTGAGATTGGCGAGGTGCTCTCCGAATTCTTAGGGCTGAGGCGGTCTGTCTATCTGTCGTGTTTGGATTACTTGGTAGTTAGAGAGAGCAGCGCTGAGGATAAAGATGCTTTTTTGTCGTCGGTGTTTAGGGAAGGAGTTTCTGATGCGTGAGTGTGATCTGAACTTAGGAGGGGGAGGAGGAGGTTGTTGACTGTTTATTTAGGTATTTGTGTAGTCTAACTTTCAAAGAAGAAGGAGAAGAAGAAGAAGAAGAAGCGGTGGGCTAGTCAGGTAAAAGGGAGAATTCGTGTGATCGTAGAGACAGGCTGTAAGTAAGTAAGTAGTTGTCGTTCTAGTTTTGACTTGAGAATCTGGGCGCGTCTTTTTCATGTGTCGTATATGAACTAATCTCTTGGCTGGAGGGAGACGTGACGTACCGAACTTGGCGCTGAATAGCACCCATTTGTTAAGAATCTTGAGTTTCAAGTTCTCTGTTCACGGATACGGTACTGTAGTTAAGGTGCTTGCCTTGGTGGTAGGAGATGGGTGGGAGCGAGCGCGGATTTACCTTCAATGAGTTTAGCTAGTGTATTGCAATTCTTCTTTGGCGGACAAATTGGATATTTGGGAACAACTTTCGGGCCCTGTGGCGTAAATACACACGACGAGGCCGTTGAAGGGCACATGATTTGTTAGTTGTTTCTAAAACTTATAAGCCAGACAGGCGCTGCAATGCACTCGAGATACAGTGGACAATTGCTAGCTAACCTGGCGTCTTCGTTCCGCTATTACTCTGGTCGACGAAGTCATCGAGTCTCAGCCGCCTTACGACAGCATTGATCTGATACTTTAGTAAAAGGCGCAAGCGTTTAAGAGTGGTGAAGCGCTGGCGGCTCTGTGCGATAAGGGGTGCGTTTGTTCGCCATTAGAGTAAATATCTTCGAGAGTAGGCTACAAGACCTTAGTGTTTTCTTAGAAGGAAGAACCCTTCTCACTCTTCAATACTTGTTGTCTCTGTTGAACCCGACGCTGACGGCTACCGAGAAGCCCGGTCTCAGCCCGGAGCATCCGGGATCAATCCCGGTCATTAAGATTTTCAGCTCGCAAATGAGGGAGAATAGCAGCTTCCGAACACTCCGGAGTAGTCGGCTTGTCGGTAATCGCGGTCGCTGGTGGGTCGGAGGTCCCTCCGACCCGGAAAAGGGTTTCCTGCCGGTCTCCCTACAATATCAATGCTATAGCTACTTTAGACTGACATCACATCTGCTACATGCGCGCCAGCTGAGGAGGTTGAATAGACCGTGATACGCGGTTCGCGGGTAGTTGAATACTGGCCTCAAGCGAGGTAACGGGATGTCGGGGGTCCGAAGTCAAGGTTTTAGACGCTGGCTTGAAGAGGAGATACTTAGTGAGGAAAGTGAGACTATTCAGAGTATTAGAACCCAGGCAAATCTTCCCACGAAGGACAAAGAGAATAGATCTACAGAGGTCATCTTGATACTATAGTAGACTATCTTATCAATTGAAGGCCACCCCTCTAAGCCCTTAATCTAACCCCTTGTTACAATATCTGCCCTACCTGGGCTAGCAAAGCGGTAGAGATCGTGGTTGGCGGTGGTTTGAAGGGACCCTCCAGCCTGGAAAATTGTGGAAACTATGTATATGCAAAGCTAACCTGGAGACCCCATTCTAACTCACCGGGAGAATATAGATATCAATAATATTGAACCCTAACCCCTATACTTCGACATATCCGTGGCCTATAGTGCAAGCCACCGTCTTCGGACGTTTTAGAGGTTAATCCGTGCTTCCGTGACAATCCCCCAGTTGAAGGCAGCGGGAGCTGTATCACCTCGTTGGATACCGTAAGTTTTAAGATCCAGACACGCGGAATGTTCATTTGATAAGGGGCTCTATGCCAGGAATCTAAGTAGCAGAATGTGCTCTGATGTAGTTTTGCGGAAAGCTCGTCATGAGAGATCCTCAAATTAGACTGTGACTTTGTGAGCAGACGGGCCTGGACATTGAGTCTACACTTCTTCCAGTTGCCTGTCTTTAATATGTCACGTGTAGTCATCGGCTCTAGCTTTCATATAAGTAGCACTAACTTATTAAACAAGCTGCTGAGTTTAAATTTAGGGGTGTTTTGGTGTATAGAAAATGAAGCAAGTAGGTGACTGGCTGCGACTAATGATGCTGGCATATATGAGAGGAAACATTCTTGATTCACCAATATAGATTCTTAGGTAGAGGGTGAGGCGGTAGCCCAAAGCTGACAAGCCAACACGATATCTCCGTTGCCTCGGGTCCCCCGACTTCCTGGCTCTCTTCTTCCTATCAAAGTATCGAAAAGAATAACATGTCGAACATAATATCTGAGTGAGACATAACAGAGTCTACTAAATGTAGTTAGTAGTAGACGACTACTAAAGGGGGTCAGTCTAGAAAGGCTCCAGACACACCACCGCCGGCGTATGGGCCCGAAAATACACCGAAGAGCTCACAGGAGCATACTAGACACCATGGCATGGCCATATCCGAGCCTTTCATAATGGGCAACACAGTCGGCCCATTTTAGAGTATCCTAGTGCCGTGTACTACGGCGTACTATGCGGTGATACACAGTAAGGGCAGCATCGAGCGTGCTTCCACACCACGCACGAAACTACCGCGAGGCGATCAGAGAAAACATTGGAAACATAATGAGGCAGGTGATGATGAGGTGGAAGCAAGGGCTTGAGTTCTGTGTTGGCAATCCTGGCTCCTACGATTCGTATAAAGAGGTAGAGGGAAGGAGATGGGCAGAGAATCAGGAGGTCCACTGCTGGGGCATTCGAGACACAATGAAGATGCCAAGGGAGAGAATGGGTTGGGCGAGACCGCCCTATGGATTCAAGCTCAAGATTAGCGAGTGATTGTTGTACTTGTATAGCTCCCTTAAACCATCCCTGCTAACTCACCCTTTAAAAGTAGTATACTTATGTGTGTTGTCTGTCAGATTGGATGAAGCACCGTAGTACTTCCTAGGTTGGCTACGCCGGTGATAGAAACTCACCGATTTCACGCTCCGATATTATTCTCTGCAAGGGGGCTCGTTAAGTTCGCAAGGGACATGGCGAGGAACAGCCAAGGTTGTTTAATTGCATCGGCGGTAGCACACGCTTCTTTACGGGACTCACTGATCTCCGCGAAAACTAAACGTGAAGCTAGGAGTACCGCCGATCCGGCTCCCTGACGATGGCGCACAACCATCCATTCTTCCAAAGGGGGCGACAGGGGCGCACTAGATATTGTTTGCCCTTGTGATGTCTCATATATATCCGGGTAAGGACAAAATTTCGTGTACGCCAATTCCACCCAAGTATACACTTTTGTACAGCTCACGCCGGGATACTTCCGATTCTAGATTACCATCACACTTGTATTTCTGTCATATCTCGACAACTCACCGCAGCGGCACTATGTCTCTTCCATCCCGAGGTGACGATACACTGTCGCCAACGACGAGAGGGCAACTCGGCAGTTCTAGCCACGGCGGACGTACCTCGGGTGCTACTAGTATGACCGATGAAGAGTTCAAAGATTTCAGGAGGAAGTACGAGGCGCGGCTACTACCGGCGATCATCGAAAAACTCGGGCTAGCCGGTGCTGGCGGGCAAGTGTATCTACACAGGAGAGAGCGTATTATCATCATTACGCGAGAGATAGCGCCGACCGATCTCAAGCAACAAATCGAACATGTTGTAGCCGAGCACCTCTGTGACGAACTTCGCGGGAAGATCTCCGTCGAGTTCGAAGTCGGGGAAGTGAAGCGTAGTGGCTGTTAAGCACTTATCGCGAGCATCAGTCGTTTGTATCAGGTCAACAGAGGGTGCGCTACATGTGAAGTGAAGAAAGGTAACTCTTCAGAGTTGACCTGTTAGTCGATACGCTGATAAGTAGGCGAAGAAGATAAATGTGTTGGCAGCGAGCGGCAAAGGTCATGGCGCAATATGAAAATAAATCGTATCCCGGCGCACGGATCTGTTGAACTCGTTCGCTCGTCGTACGGCCAAGTGATTTCCGTATGCTCGCCGAGCGAGCTCCCGGTTGCAGATCCTCGTCCCGTTCGGCCGATGGTCAGACCATCAAATGATAATCCGGTCCTTCAAAGCTACAGTTCGAAACAGGCAAGTAATTGTAATTTCGCATGTAGGTCCTCGAAACGATCCCGATCAACAGCGAAATTCGGAGAGCGAGATATGTACCAAGCAGGCTCGACTTCTAAGCCGATCAGACTGTCGTCGCAAGCGGGAAGAAAGACGACGGCGGCGCGACCAGGCCCAGTGACGTTATAATGCGAAGATGGGCGCCTGGGCGGTGTTAATATTCGGATCGCGCGGGGGATAGTGTCGGGCTGGATCCGCCAACTCTGCCATCGGCTAAGACAAAATGATGTGAGGTCTTGATCCGGGATCGTTATTCGGCATCTGAACCCCTCCCGCTCTCCACGGGCCGAGAGTCCACCAAACACATCGCCATGCTGGCGAATCCGAAACAACTGCTCCCAGACACTAAAATACGATACGCAGGATGACGTCCGTGCCACGGACCAGACGTGAATTGTTCGTAGTATTCCAGTCCGTACGCGTACGCGTCCGCAGGAGGTGGGGAGTTCGACACTTAGCTCTTGCGGCAATTTTATACGGCGGTCTACGTGCGGTTGCGAGTTGACAAATTGCGTGGACTTATTTATATCTCTGTATTGTCTTGTGACTCGCTTTATGGGGTTCTCTCAAACTGCCGGACTAGAATGGGGTCGTAATGGCAAGTTATCCCTGCGCGGAACTCGCTTGGGCTCAGAAATGTGAGTTTGTCGTTGTGATAAAAGGGCAAAGCAGTCCGCCACCGCTTGAATCGGCTAGACATGGAAACCTGCTGGAAACTCTCTGGCGTCTGGCGAGAATGAACCGATTGGTCGGACGCGTAGCCGAGTGCGATGGCAAACCACTGCCGACAAATATGGTCCGTCGTATCAACGGCATCCGGGTTCCTGATGCCATCCCATCCGTCTTACGTTCTCTACCGCCTTGGAGCTAGCAGCGCGTTGTACTATGTAATATCGGACCGCCGCGTTCCGCCCGTAGCCAGGTATGGCCCTTTTGATGTACACTAAGTCAGCATAACGTTCGTGCAGCTTGGCAACTGGGTTGAGGGAGACTACACGTGCAGTTCACGAAGCTCAAGAGTAATCATTACGACAGTGAGTAGCATCGTCTAGGCCTGGGCATACTGCTCAAATTAAGGCCCAGCCGAGTTGCCATCCCTCCGAGCGTGTGACCTGGGCAGCACATACCAAGAGCCTGCCCCTGGCCGGCATGATAATCCCGGTCTTCGGTGGGTTCGGGTTGTGTGTGTAGTGCCTCTTGTGTTCCACCCGTTTGATGGGCCCGGGGAATTGCCCAGTGTGGTGAAGCATGGCTCGAAACTCTTGTCCGTTACGATACCCACGCTGAGGGGGACCAAACAGGCAACCTCCAGGGGCCAAGTAATATCCTGGTACGGGTGAACTATGCCTGTTTGGCACGAGGTGAAACATAAACAACAGCTGAACCACCCAGCCGAGCCTTCTTTTTATTTGAGCCATGTGTACGGTCCACCAAGCGGCGGTAGTATTGTCTGCATTATGTGCTATCCTTGCAGCCGTCAACAGGCCCATCCCGGCCTCCCGACCCAGTGGTTCCCATCTCAAGAGCGGAACGGCCCTATCTCAGGAAACCATGTCCGTCGTGGTGTTGACCACCCCTGCCTCTATTCTCGCAAAGCTCGTCCCAAAGTAGATATCTTCGCTATCTCCCAGACCCTGGCCCGGTGAGCCGAGATCTCACGCATTATGCATCTTCCATTTCCAGCAGAGGGCCTGTAAATTAAAGGGGATATCCACATATGAACTCAAACTTAGTAATACTTTGTCTCGCTTTCTATAACGAATGAGCTGGTTTAGAGACATCATATCCTACATCATTCTGGTAAGGCGTCTGAGGTCTACACTTCATGCTTCGCTGCTCCCAGCATTGGCCTCCTTCTCATTGTTAAATCCGTTTCCTGCAATGTGTCCCATTGTTCACTCGACCGAGCCCATTGTGCTATGCCTCGCTATCTCCAAGCAAATACGCGTTACCAGTCGTCATTCATTACCCCTGCGATCTTGGGGGCATCTCAATTTAACACGTTAGCATCCATCATCAATTGACGAGGTAGAGACTCGACGGGGTCCATTCTTCAGATCTTCAGAAAGTAGTGGCCGGGGCTGGCGTCCCGGGGATGGCACTGGTAGTCGTCGGAACCTGGGTTTGGGTCTGCCCTTCAGGTTTATATGTCACGGTCCAGTAGTTCCCCGCCGTGTTGTTGTTAGGGGGGGGCGCCACCTCTACCTCCATCAAGGTGTAGTATAGAACACCACCTTCAACCCGGGGAACGCAGATTTGCCGTGTGCAGCCCATCCTGGGTGGTTGAGACGGTGCTGGCTCGAGATCTCGTCCTTGTGCCTAAATTCCCCAGTATTAGTCCGCGCTGTATGAACATTTGACGAGCATTGGGCTCTCCACTTACGCTACATGCAGTGCATGCAGTGCCATTGACATATACCCAATTCGGGCATTCGTGCGTGTAGAAGTACTTGCAGCGGTACTTATAAAAACCGCCGCTTCCACTCATTGCTATGAAGCCTCTTCTGGGTGATTCTTGAGGTAAGAGGCTTTCAACCAGAGATGGTATAAGTGGAGGAGAGGTGGAATTGATCAGAGTATTGAAGAAGGGAATGCGACTGTCCGCTGACAGCCAAGCGGCGTTGTATAGTTGAAGAACGAAGAAGGCGTCCAATGAACAGGGCAAGATATTAAGCTCTTGGGTTTGAAATGGCTGAAAGGCTTCCCCTTTACTATGGCGCCTGCGGAAAGAAAAGCAAAGGGATCAGCCCAGGGTTCAGACGGGAGCATGCTGATATACTGGGACATGCCCGGGGACGCGCATCTTCTCAACATGGATTGTAACGCAAAGTCGGTGCAAACAGTGCCAGAACCCAATCCTCCAGGAGCACAAGAGTGACTGAGGGCCCGTTCCACCAGAAGTGGCATCATGAGGGGTGCCCGGATCAATCACACTCTGGGCTTCTCGAATATTTGGCACTATAGCTGAGGGTCCCCAAGAGCGGTTACTTTGAGTGAAGAGACGGGAACCCCTGCTACATGTTGCGTTCCCTTGCCTAACAAGATCCATGTGACAAGACCGGGGGCCAGCGGGAGCATGGTGGAGAATTTATGTGGTACCTGTACTAGGAGAGGGTGCATGCTCCATGAAGTCATGTCTTTCCCCTGGTAATGGTGGTGGACTTTTTGGAAAAAAAAAAAAAAAAAATTTATTTCCCTTGCATGTCTCTCGGCGTGCAAGCGAGCGGCAGCCAAAAGCTGGGCACCCAAGACAACTCTGACCCATAATAAGTAGGCAGGTATTTATAGTCAGCACTGCATAATGAATGCATGGGGCAAAACAAAATGCGCTAATCGGCAGTCAAGTAAACAGTCTTGTTAAACACTTGAGACGAGATCTTGACCTGTTGCAAACTAAGAAACAAGAGCAGTATGACATTGCTCACTGATGTATGCATGCGTGGGCATACGCAAAGCAAACTACGTAATATTTGCACGCATGCAGAGAGAGGCCTGGCCGTCAGTCGAGGGCGAATGACAACCTAGCATGTTGGGCCGCCTTCTCTGCCACAGCGTTCGTCTCTTTGAATGCTCGCATATACCCAGCCAGCACTTATTAAGAGCTGTGAGAGACAGTATCCTCACTAAGTAAGTATATAGCCGAGCCGCCAATACTTTCTGGTGGTCTGGACGGGCCACTCATCGGTTAACTACCAATAGAATCACCATTCTAGGGCCCCGACTCACCCACCGATACACAACTCCAGTGTAAGTGAACCCGTCACTACTTCAGCATACCGTACTGGGAAGGAGACTTTTAACTGCTATGCCGTCAAGAGGCTCGAGAGCAGCCACAGTCACAAATCATGCAACACGTTTTAACTCGCTGCCCACGAGGTCCTTTAATACCGTACCACATGCAGCCTTTAGCCAAGCATGTAGCCATCACCTGGTATCCATGTCCTCCACTGCGATTAATCAGTGCTGTGTGGAAATGTGATCCTTGCCATCACTAGACTTCAGTAGTAATGGCTGGGGCAACCTTGCTCAATCACACGAACCGGGTCTCACCCATCGATGAGGCTGAAATAGAAAGGCATGCCGGTCGTTTGGTTGATGGCCAGCAGATCTCTCCCACGTCGGATTCACTTACCCAGCTGTCAAGTACCAGTATTGATGCTCTGTTGCCTTGTATGTATGTTCGAGAGAACCGCCACAGGTATAGGTATTATTATGTAGAGCTGCGGACAAGGGTGCCAGCTGCAGTGGGGGTCTAGCTTTCACGGTGCGAGTCACCCTTACGCTGAGCTGCGGTTCGCGATATAATTACTGTGCCCGCGCCCTTCTCCGCAGATCGGGGAGAACACCCTTGCCCGCGCGTTCCTCCACTGCCACACCCAGCTAAACGAAGCGAGGCTCGATGTTGCGAACGTGATGCTCGGTAGGTACGTGTTGTTGCATTCACTCCCGAGGCACACTGGGCGTTGCATATGCGCGTACGGGAGTGACAGTCTTCCATATGAGCAGTAATTATCCCACTTCCCCTTTTTCACCTGTAGTATGGCTGCTACGCTGATTAGCCTTGTATATTATATTGTACATATCGCAGTATTTTACCCTCTCGACCTGGTAACAATGTCACGGGGAATTGCTCTTCTCTGTTAATTTCCATTACCTAACTTTTTCAATCGGCGTAGATGCTGAGGATCATAACAATCAATGCTTGTTTTGGGCTTCTCTTTCTCCCACGATGCTGATGTCGTATGACAACATCCTACCAGTGCCCCCGTTTCTCCTAGCGATTCATAGACCGAGCGCAAATTGTAACGATGAGGATCTTACGCCCATTTGTAGCCACAATTCTTCGAGTCGTCAAAGCGAAGACTGACGCAGTGTAATGAAGCCAATTATCGGTGCGTCTGGACTACATATGGAATCAACGTACACCGATGGGCTGTCTCAAAACGTTCTATTATAATAAATTCGAAATGAATATAATTTACGATTGGTTTCCGCATCAGAACTCGTAGTGAGCTTTTCTTGGCTAGCATTGCAGCGAGAATTCGGATTCGCTATTCTAATAGAATCCAGTTTGTTACCACGATTAATGCACGTCAGGCACAGTGTCATAGCAGCAACACAGCCATTTCGTTTTTTGTTCTTCTTTGTTCTCCGACATACAAATTCTGCAAAGAGCATTGTCCATCAAAATAACTGTCTTGCACAAATCTGAAGCTCAGCATTATATTCCATGATTTGGTCGCTGCATTTTGGCGTGATGTATGTTATATATACTGAGACAACGAATCAGAATGCAATATCCTGTTGACTCTTAAAAGATTCTTCCTCGGGGTGGTACAGATATATTAAACTAGAGATTAAGAGAAAGGCGCTGAGCGGTACCTACTCGAGAATTCACTCCCTTTACATTCTGTCTGGCTCAAGCAGAATTGCTCTACTGCTCTGTTCAGGCATGTTGGAGATACTCTCTGTTAAAAAAAACGGTATTGGACCTCCGAAGCTCATGTGACTCTATTGCCTAGTTGTATGTACATAGGTACATATCACCAATGTGCTTGTTGTTGTAACTGTGCTCAGACTTCTAAACACACCGATCCGCAGAAATTGCTTGGTATGTTAGGTTTCTTGCATCCCGTTCGCAGTATGGATCTTATTTGTCTATTTCTACATGGAATGCAACCCCCGCGATCAACACACAGAGTAATGAGAGGCAATCATATGCTTAAATCAGCCGCGCTTTATGCACGGGTATCTCCTCCGGTTATGCCGATTCTCCTATTAACGGGTGGGTTCCTTCCCTCAGGTTCCCTTCCTAGGATGTAGCCTGCTGTATAACTCGGGTAGTGCCGCGATTCGAGCTTCTCTGCAAAGATGCGTTCGAGCCGCCTTCACTGCAGCCACTGCTTGGTGTATCTAAGGAACCGAGCAGGCTGCCTCGTCGGCTCATGGATAAACAGAAGCTCTTAGACTTGAAGGTAAATTTGAGTGGAAAACGAGCCCTCGGATACAAATCTTGTATCGTTGTACTCTGGCCTTCATTATATACTATTGTGCCGCCAAAATTAACTGTTGTCCCCTTTTAAGCCGTGGACATTGGTGCGTAAGCCTAGTCAAGCATCAGAGCCTGGCGAGACGTCCGATACAAACTGTTACGCTGGGTATAAGAAGCAGGAGTTTGGGGTAGAAATGGACCGGGACTTCAAGGACAAGGGGGTCAGCGTCAAAGCACTGCCGCCGTTACCTCTACCGAAGTATATCGAGACTAAGTACCTGTCTCCTTGCTCAGATAATACTAGTATAAGCTAGGGTGTGGCTACAAGCTAGAGTGTGCCACAGCAGGCGCTGCAGTATGATGCCCCTGTCCAAACCATCTTATTCTAGCGTACCACTTTCTCGTCTGCTATTTGGCAGAAGGACCCCAGGGGACTCCATATACATTAACCTCAAAGGCCGCGTAGGCTCTTGCAATCCGCTGGCATTATTGGCACCCACACTCGATGCGGTGAGTGCATGAGTACTGCCTTTCGCTCCACTCGGGAGCACGGATAGGTGTCCTCACGGGCACACCGGTTGCGAGGCGGAAGCCCATTGCCGAAAAGTTAGATTCTATTTCGGGGAGAAACTTCCACGGGATGTTAAGCTTGACATCTGATGAACCTATTTTAATCCCATATACGAATCACCCTAGGATCTGCTGTAACATACGGCTTTGTTGATACTTTTCCTGTGCTTTATCTCCCGGCATTGGATTCTCGAGTGGCCAATAGGCTCGGCGGCCATGGCCATACTATGCTATGCTTGCTTCAGCATCGTGCCAATCTTGGAGCTTCAGATGACCTATACTTATAAACTTAAGTCCCATTCGGTTATTTGAGTAAGATTCTTCAGGGTCAGTGCCAGCTTTGACCCAGCAAAGATACGATTTATTTTCTAGCTGCAATCGTCGATTCCATAATTATTTCCTGGCCTCAGTAATTTTTCTTGATGTCTTATTGTTATCATCCTCTAATTTTTCCGGGCCAAATGTCCCTTGAAGTCGCTCTGTAGATTACTAATTCAATGCTACAGCTGTATCCTGAGTACTGGTGGCACGTTTAAAGAAGCAGGCTTACGGCTACCACGTCCCGAGTAACTTGGACGAGTGTAACTCTACGATGTTAGCTAGTATGTCACGGTATAGGCTATGACTGATTCACATTGTTATTTACCCAATAATGGAAGTAACGTCGAATAACAGACCAGATCTAGTCAACCAGTTCGATTGTTTTCTTGGCAGACTCTCACTCGTGACTCGAGTTTTATTTAACGAATCAAAACGTTCCATCATAGAGCTTTGATAAGTTGGAGTGGGTTTCCGGTAGAAGTGAGAGATTTACTAGTCACCCATATGCAACTATTCCAAGCAGGTACCTCGAGTGTTTTTGTTTGTGCCTACATTCTTGGCATCATTTATTTCCGTGTTTACACCCGGAGGTGGTCCAACAGAAAAGTGGTAAACTGGAAGTAACAACACGATAGTTTCAGGCGGTAAGGCTACTACACTTTACTACGTTATATCGGAAAGGCGGCTGTCTAGTACTCTGGAACGGGCCTTTCTAAGGTTTCTTGAAGAGGGGGGAAAGGGGGGGGGGGGGGGGGGAGGGTGGGGAAGGGCGTTTCTTCTAAATCCTGCGATACCGTTTTGCACCTTTTTGCCCACTACAGCCCTGTAAGGGCACATTACTGGGCGTCCCTGCATAACGGGATACTTCATTACCGTCAGAATGGCCTAACGAAAATAACCACCAGCGGCAAGGACTAGGGTCTCGCATGCTTCCAAAGGGAACCTCTTCTAGTAGCCCCAGGCAAGATCTAAGAGCATGTGACTATGCAGGATCATCCCGATAACGAATCACGCCAAACGCGTGGCTGGCGACGACCCCCAAGGAGACGTCCTTGTTGGGGGGTTCCAGAGCGACTATAATACAGTAAAGCCGAGCCGATGTGGCATACTGCTTCTCGGCAGAAGGTAAGCCGAAACGACAGCGTGCTATGTGGCGTCGAAAAGTTTCGACACAGCGTACGGTAGCTCTATCTAACCGTTTAGCTCGTCTGTACACGTATATAGTTCGGGGCTATCACATTCGTAGCATAGTTGCAAGGTCTCTTTCGAAGTGCCGATGCCATATCCACACCCAGCCGGACGGTCAAGCCTAGTAACTGTCAACTGTTACTTACATAGTATTAGTGCTGTACTGGATTGCCCTCAACAAAGCCGATTGCACCTCTACACTGCAACCAGGGTTTTGATTCGCTCTACGGAATATACCTTGAGAACCACGGATACAGTGTGACATAGCAAACGTGGCATGATCTTCCAGCCCCAGGGGTTGATCCCTAGAGGTATTGTCGGTGCGTATGGGTGGGTTGTTTTCGGTTAGACGTGCCGAGTATTGAGTATGATAACGGACAGTTCGAGTAAGTACCAGGTCAAACTACCTAGGTACTGTACCTCCTCCCTGCCTTTCTCACCAATGCCATTGGACATTGGCATTGGTCCTCAGTCAAAGACAAGTGCTGGCGCGCATTATATAACTACCGTTTACGATCAGGAAATGACACACTATCTACATATTACTGATCACACATGATCTCCCACCTATTACTCCCAGAACGAGACATCATTGGGCATAGATAAAAACGGAGGTACGGCAGTACCATGCCAGGCCCTTTTGCTCCGAACCCGGAACGAATAGGGGGCGGTAAACCTATTGCCTAGTACAAAAAGAAACTTCCCATTGTAGGACAGCTGCCACAGGTAATTAAACAGCAAATACAAGCTACTGCATTAAACTACATCTTGTCATTTGGCCTAACCGCTGTTCTATCTTCTCGCGATCTTTTAAAGGTAGGTCTTCGGATCAAAGAATGCGCAATACTCAGAAGTACAGCATTGCGATGACGAGTTGCTGGCATCCCGCGCCCGTCGGCGTCTTCGATAAATCATCGTCGTGCTTACCGAAGTACCAGTCATCCCCCACACCGCCCTACAACCTCCGAACTGCTTGACGCGTCGTTTCCCGAGGCCTGGCCTCAGTCCACAACAATGGGCGGGCTTGTTGTCGAAAACTCGACTGTCTAATTATTCCATAGTAACCTGGGGTTCTCGCTAGCTGTTCCGATTTTCAATCCCTCTGCCAATGACGACTGGCGCTTACGCGGACGCGAACGAGTTGTGCCAAAATAAAACAAGCACGACACCGATGCCGATTCCGAATAGCCCAACGCAAGATGTATCGCCGTTATCAGCCGCCATGGCGCATTGAAGCTGACGCCGTACGTCCGAGTTACGGAAGCTGTCGAGCCAGGTAACAATCGTGGAGTCCTACGGTCAAGAGTGAAAGTGTAAAAGCGACTGTGGCGGTAATAGTGAGAAATGCGGTTGGGGTACCATCTTATGACCATGGTCATCATGTTTATTGGGAGCATTTATAGCTTGCCTAGCCTTGGCGGCGTACTGTAACCGGTATATGGGATGTGGTGCTGTATCTGAGTAGTTGGAGCGATGTTAATCTTCATATATCGTGACTCGTGACTCGATGTTCGTTGTGTGGGGTTCTGTTGTATCCACGCGCTCCATTTCCGTGGACATCGTAGCATCCCTCGGGCTGTGTCAGGACTTGATAATCCAGGTATTCTTTACTTTCAGGTTTCACGCGCCCTCTTCATGGCAACAGCACGTCTCGGAGTCTCGTAACCAACAAATCAGTCTTGGTCTGGGCTGGTGTGTATACAACCATGAGAAACCCCCATAGCAAGGTATTTTGGCATCGTACTGGTATCTTTTCCTCCATCTATGTAACTACCAAATCACGTTTCTCGCGAGAGATGAGAGACATCCCACCATCTCGTGTCGCACAAGCCCTGATGCACACCGGGATGCGATGCCACATATCGAATTGTTGGGTCAGCTACTGTACTGCATGGTACCGGACGCAGTCAGCTTCCATTCCGCCTGCCGTCATCAATCTTCTGGGTACCAACTTGCATTTGTGATATACCGCGGTACACGCCTCGGTTCCGACTCAGTACTTGCCACCCCAGCCATGTGCCTTAGCATGCCATAGTCAGCGAGGCTTGCATAAAGGATTTCGGTGCCGTCGCTTCGGTACCGTGGTCCTAATGTCAGATTGAATGCCCTCCGCAGTCTGTAGCAGTAGGCTGGGACAATGATACCAGCATTGGCCGAACACCACCTTGGCCCTAACGGTAAGCTTACCGTTCAAATGGAAGATTTATATTCCGATTCGCTAGTGGCCTGCATATTCTCGACCTGAGATTCTATTTGCTACAAAACGTGTGCGAATAACTGCAAATCCAGACCCAACTAATAAGACCAAAACCTCAAGTTCACCCCTTCCAAATTTAATAACAACAAATAAATCCTTTACTTAGTACACGTTATCCGATAGTGATCGTGAAGATGATTTTCGCCACCTGGAGTATTACTTCAGTGGTCTGTGACACGTGTCTTGCCTATATGAAGCCCCTCAGAGCCAGCATCATCGCCAAGCCACAAAGACGATAGATGGGGTCCAATCAAAGGTCATATTATGAGTTGAAGATATACCCAGTATGCTCATCGGGGCATCTCGCCACGAGTGGTTGAAGCACTGCTTAGCTTCAACTACGTTGTTACAGTACACAGTTAAGTAACTGCGGATGGTCACGTTGCCAACTTGCCAACCTACCATCATTTGGTAGTGTCGTGGTTTAGTACTGCAGTTCTATTCCGTGACATACGTACACCATATTAAGACTCCTAAAGTAACACAGTTATAACAGTCATACACTAAATGAGGTCATCTCATCTGATTCGTGGAATTAGGTGTGGCGAAAGCCCTGCTCGCGAAACTGATCACCCGGGTCGAAGCCCCTCTTCGGGGCAAGTTCTTTGTTCTCTGACACCAGGCCTGGAACAAGTGAGAACCGCGGCACCGCAAAGTACAAACGAGCATACTGTTCGCGGTTGAGTGGCCTCGCACTGCACTGCGACGCCTCATAATGTACTGTAGGCTTAATTATGTTGCGTCAATAAAATAGCAGGGCCGTTATCTTGCTCAACGGACGTTGTTTTTAGATTGACTCACAGAGCACAACTATTATTAAGCGGATTAATTCGCACAGGGAATAGATACGCAGCAATATCATCGCAATGGCCGTAAAGGATCATCTAAATGAATAGGTTCCGTCAGACGCGTTAGACCCCAGACTGAAGCTTATGACTCGGTAGGTCACTGCTAGGTCACTGCTACGTCGATGTATAGCGTTGACAATTCAATAAATTATTGAACTCTCTGTCGGTACAATGGGAGACCCCAAGTCCTCATATACCTGAGTTCTAGACTATGTCTAGCTCTAGGGGTCCTATCGACGATCCTCTACCATTGTAATAAGGGCTCGTGTAGAGGGCTTGGAAGGGTATTCTTCTATTCATACGAGAGTTAATTATGAAGTTAAGGTGACCTGCTAGATCTCTCTCCTGGCCTCTCGCGAGAGGGATTTGGCTCAGTTCCACCAATACTCTGAATAGCCTCACTTCCTTCTCTAGGTACTTCCTCTTTAGGTCAGTGTCTAAGACCTTCGCTTAGGACCTCCGACCTCCGGTTACCTTGCCTGAGACTATTTTCAACTACCCGAGACATCGAGTATCACGGCCTGCTCAGCTTCTTCAACCGGTGTACGTGTGACAACCATGGCCCCCAACAACTTTCTACTCAATATGATTGAGGTCCTTATGTTTCTGGGTCCCTTATAATCAAGTGATATACGAGTTAGTCGTACAGTTCGCCATCAGACCTGCGAAGTTTTAATGTTACCCTGAAACCGAGCCTTAAGGAGGAGGCTGATAGGCTTGAACACATGTCAAACTTTACGTCATGTACTGACCACAGCGACCCAGCGCTACACTACACAAGCTAACGAAGCTGAACGCAATCGTAAGAGTAGTTAAATAAGCCTGGAAAAGGTCTCAGACATAATGCGCTGAAGAGTAATAGCCAAGGGAAGGGAGGAGACCCCCATATGCTACCTTGGCGCCCTACTAGGTTATTACGTTAATAGAAGACCTGCTTCCCAAGCCCGCGACAAGTCCCTTTTACACTCAGCATACAAGTTGAATCCCATCATGTATGAGAGCTAAGATTCCCCAATGTGTGTTAAGTCTTTTATAGCTGCGGCTGTAAATCACGACAGTACTAAAAGATAGAACGCAATCGAGTCGGAGGCTGTATGGTTACCGTTAACACCCGGCGCGTGACCGCCTAGCCACTACTTAGTCATGATGAGTTGCATTGGTACCGAATGTCTAGGCGCTCTTTATTGAGCATTGATAGTTTTTAGCTGAAGAATGTGCAAGACGATGCCCGTCATGCCTTGAACTACCTCGTAGATTTTGACAGCGCTTGGTCATAACAGTTTTTAAGATTCTCACCCGGGTAATCTACGCAACGATAGTTTACTACTCATAAATGCCTCAAGCAGATGACTGCACTCTAGTGCAGTTGTTGACTCGTTACTGGCCGTACAGAACGCCCAGAAGCGACGTGACATCAAGGGGGAGCCATCATACCCGGGAAGTACACTGGCGAACTCAAGCATTATCCCAGCACACAATACTTCACCCATGGAATCGCACAAAATGTCAATACACATAAGGTTGCTACTCCTTATCCAATCTTTGACGAGATATCGTCTACTATACTTTCGCTTAGTCAAACCGCAGCTAATAACAGCCTCGGTATATGTCCCTCTACAATTAGAAATGCAGGTGATGGGTAATACAATGGGATTATCATAGGTCTAACCAAACATAATCATACTCATTAAAATTCATATTCTCATAACCAAACATACAACTCCCCCCTTTCTCTCTCTTATAAAACAAACTGCCCCATCGCCACCAAGAGAGCCGCGCACAGCACACCCCAGCTCTGTGCAGCCGCCCCCGCGGCGCTCTCCTCGTTCCCAAAGCCCCGTCCCTGATACCCGAACGTCACATTCTGCTGCACGGCGGGATTATGGCAGTTGCCCCCGACGATGTCCACGCCGCGGAGGTCGTCGGGGTGCACGAAGAACATGTACTGCCGCTGGTCGATGCCCTCGAAGCCCGAGGTGTCGTAGGGGAACAGGTCCGTGTCGTCCGTCGCGGTGGTGTTGCGCAGGAAGATGCACTGCACCTGGCCCGGGTAGTCCCGGACGAGCTGGGGGTAGTCCCCCACGACGTCCGAGTTGGTCGTGTCGCCGACCAGCACGAACTTCCGGCCCGGGTACGTCTGGAAGATCTTGTCTAGCAGCGCCCGCCGTATCGCCAGGGTGGCGCTCACATCGGAGAAGTTGAGGGGGCGCGTGTCGAACGAGCCCAGCGGGTACGTCCTGTAGATGAACTCCATGTAGTTCCGCGTCACCTGCTCGGGCGTCGTCGTCAGGTAGTGGAAGTGCAGGTCGCTCACGGAGGCGGACCAGTTGGCGTAGATCTCGGGCATGTTCTCCCACGCCACGAAGGGCCGCGCGAACGAGTTGAGCAGGCCCTCCTTCGGGTCGTAGATCTTGGTCACGCGCAAGATGTCGTCGATGTCCGAGACGATGGTGATCCCCGTGGGGGGCACGAGGTAGGCGGTGGCGTTGCCCATGTCCGTACCATTCGTGTACTGATCAAGGCATTAGCACAATACTTACGAGGGGAGGGAGATAAAACATACTAAGTTGAGCGCTTGTATCTGATTAGTGGCATTGCCCGCCATCAGGTGACCCCCTCGGGGCCCGGTGGTGTTCCGGAGCGTCAACCACGCATCGAAATCCCCCTCGGACGTCGTCCTGTACGGCAACTCGAAGGCCTGCGCGCCGCCCTGGGCGTTGACGACGCCGCCGCTCGCGTCGGGGCGGACGTCGACGTCGTTCTGGAAGTTGACGGCCACGCTCACATTGGCCTGCTGCACGACGAAGATGGACGCCGTCAGGTTGCGCGCCTGGTCCTGCTGGCTCTCGGGCAGCTCGTCGATGTCGACGCCGACGAGGAAGATGTCGGCCAGGTCGTCGAGCTTCTCGCGGGTGACGTTGGGCTGCTTGTACACGTTGCCGTGCACGCGGACGCTCCACCCCGCGTCCGTCCAGTTCGCGTACCCGGGCAGGTTGAGCGCCTGCGTCGGCACCGCGCGCAGGTCCTCGTCGTCGATGTCCAGCGCCTTCTGCACGCCCTCGCCGATGGGGAAGTCCTGGAAGAACTGCGGGACGCCGGATGCGATGTAGCTCGAGACATCGCTCCCGAGCCCGCTCAGCACGCTGTTAACGTAGCTGCCCGGGTCGAAGTCGCGGCGCGCGAGGGCTTCGTCTCGTGCTTCTGGGCTCGGCGCCGGTGTGATGGCGGGATGCGCGGCGCCGAGAACTTGGGCTGCGAAGAGAGTGACTGGCAGCAGTCGTTGGAGAGCCATCGTGGGATGTTCAAAGGAGACAATTCTCTAGGTAGAGAGCTCTCAAGAGGAAACGGCGTGATCTAGGTCGTATTTATGGGTAATCCCAATCTCTGAAAGGTTTAAGTAACCCTAAGGAGCGAGCGTGTGTTTTTGGGCTGCCCCTGGGCAATCGCAAAGATGGTAACCGCAATCTTGCCTTGCCTTCTTCACCCAAACCGAGATAGGTTAAGGTTTTGGCAGGATCTTTGCTCGGCCCTGTCGAAAGTCGTGTGCCTTCTCGACTTCTCGTCTCGTGAGGTATCTACTGGTACCTTACGAGTGAACCCGAACTCACTGGTCAAAGGCCTCTCTCATCGGATGTGGGATCAGAGCCGAGAATAACTAAGACAAATCGGTCAGATTCAGGCACAGAGTCTAGGCACACACGAAGTAGGGTCCAGTAGATGACCGTTTGGGATAAAGCCCCATGTATCATACAAGATGGGAGACGACTGAGATATAGACCCTATATCTTCAAGATATGTTAGAGGATTGTAATATGACATCAGCATGCGTGCATCCGAACCACTAGTTGATGATCATGGCTTGTTCCTTGCAGATCAAAGCCGTCCTCCTAAGCCAAATTCACCCTAGCCCCACGCGGGCTCTCTAGTAGTATCCTGTTGGGCGGTCCCTCGTCGTGGCCTTGGGGGTATAGGTACGGAGTAGTAAACATGCATCAACACCGCCACTTACGCAATATGCAGGTGGTATAGATAAAGTATATGCCCGTCAGTTATAGGTCGTTTAATGACAGGAGTGTGCTGCTAGTTTTAACATACCGAAGAGTAATATTCACTTTATAAACAATCTTTCCATTGTCTCACTGTTTATAAAAGCAAGGCGTAGCCGATAGCTACGTGGACTAAGACAATTAGTTAGGAATATGACGTTTAATGCCAGTTGAAAGCCGGTTTCATGCTAATGCAAACATCGGGTGCGTTGTTTGGATGACTCAGCTCATTGTTTGCCATGAAATCACACCATCAATGTGTAGTCCAACAGGGGTTCGAAACAAAACCAACGATAGATTGATAATCGATCCACCGACGGATTTTTATCTGCATAAGATGCATAAGAACAGGACAATATTTTTATTTTTAAAGCACATGATTTCGTTGCCGGGAGAGTCACCCTGATACTGATTCATTGCCGCTTGAGTTTTACCTAGGCACTGTTAGTGGTCCGGAAGCTCACGCTATTGCTCTTCTTATCTTGTCATTTTAAGACAGCTAGAAGGAGAATTACAGTTACTTATGTGGTTAAGGGTTAGATATCTCGCACATAGCAGAAACATGTCGTGGGTGAGCCAAGCCACAAGGGGAGCGAGAAACATCCACTTTCTACGATTTAACACGTTAGTCAATAGAAGGGCATAGATCAACCCCTCGGCTGCTCGCCATTTTATGAACCAGGCAGCACTCGTACAAGCAGTATCCATCTAACTTTATCCATGTCGTGCCCGGTGGAATTTGTCACCTCGTTAAAGGAGGGATCCTTGCAACGGCCGGACGTACAACATACGAAGACGATACCGCTTGTTGTTCCGTGTGTAATGTAATTTGGTATTAGTGTCGTTGTTGGCGACTATGCTGGTTCCAACCTTGACCACGGTCAACCCTGTCCCATGTGGCTGTAGTCTCTTGCAGGCAATTCGCATAGTGCAATTAGGCCTTGGAGCCTTGCCTGGTTCGTATCCATGGCTTAACATGGCATGCTATGCTAACTTCTGTTGGGGTATGCACACGATCGAATTATATCATACGAGAGCCGTCACTGCCGTCTTTGGTGTGCTGTCTCGTGTGCTTCTATGGCGTTTGTGTCTGCGATTGGCAATATTCGCGATCGTTATGTCTCGAGGTTGATGCTTCGTCCGAAGCGCGCGTACAACTCGACCTTCAGCTGCTGCATTTCCTCTTTTGTGGTACCGATCTTATCCTCTAGCTCTGAGACTTCTTCTTCTATCCGTGACGTCGACGAGGCGAGCATGTCCTGGGCTTGCGACAAGGGCATATGGAAGAAGGCATCGCCAATTTTATATCTGCGCGACGGCGGGAGGCGGGGTCGGGTCAGCGATGCTCAGACACCCGCGGCTGGCCAGAAGACCAGATGGCTATGGCAGACTATAGGTGGTGGGTTGAGCTTACGGTACTGTCTCATCTTCATCGGCCAGCTCGAGCTCGAGCGTCACATCGTCGAGCTCCTCTTTCTCTTTCTGCGCGGGCGGATGGTCCGTTAGTCTCGTCTGATGGTGCTTGGGATGCTGGTCGGCTCGTACATTCTTGGACTTGAGCTCTTCCTCGAGGAGCAGCTCACGCTGGTGGAGGCGACTGAACTTGTTGATCTTATCCTGGTCCTCGCGACGCACTTCGACCTCGTCGCCGCCTGTCGCCTCGTCGTCTTTGCTGAGCTACATGGAGAAAGGGGCACGGCCGTTAGCTTGGGCGCTTCCAGAGAGTGGGCGTGGCTGTGAGCATCTCTACATACCATGCGCCGGTTCATGTTGGGCAGACACTTCGGTGATTAAGCAGCCAGCAAGATAATCGGAACGGAGGTTGGCAAGGAGGACAACAGACGGTCTGCTTTCTGCTTGCAAATGATAGCTGAATGAGGGGCAGGGTAGCAGCCAGCCGGGCAGTCAACTCGCTAACGTCAACTAGAAAAGTACCTTAAGGTTCAGGCTGCCCAGGCTGTCTAGTCCGCGTGGGGCACCCCCCTGTATCTTCCCGAGGACCCCACGACCCCGAGCATCTGGGCTACCCACATTCTATCTAATTACCGGCACACCACCTGAGGAGGGGGAAGGCCCTGAGATAGATAGGTACTTAAGTACTTGGGAATAGTAGCTGAAGAAGCTTGAACATTGGAACTGGTACCGCATAAGTTAGACGCTACCCAATCATCAAAGTAAGAGGCTGCTGGCAGCGAGAGGGTAGCCTACCAAAAAGGGTACCTACCTTACCTAACCTTACTCAAACACCTTTTAGGCGTTAGGCATGGCTTGGATTGGGGTTGTATAATATGACTAAAATAAACTTTTTCTTCCCTAATTTTTTTCTACTCACCACATCCATGTCCTCAATAGGACAGTTGCATACCTTACCTGGTAAGTATCGTATCGTAGAAGAGACAACGGGGTTGCAGTGTCGAGGTCCTGTAGCTACTTTGTCCTGCCGCATTCCGCTTTGCTTGAAAAAACTCTTGAGTGAATAAAACAACATCGGCTTCTTGTCGTGCGACCATGTGAGTCTAACCAAAATATCTTGCAGCAAAAAACTCCGCTCGTTAGTTAGTAGCAGCACTGGTTCCCTCTCTTTGTTATATTTTTTTTTCTACACCCCCCCCATCTTCACCCGGTTCACCTTTTCGGGAGGCGCACCGCGACGTGACAGCTCGCAAGGTATACATCTGTGTTTAGGTCTGGGGTAACTAGAAATCCCACAATACTTGGAGCATGGCCAATGAATATTCGAGTCGCGACAGCGACCTCTCAGACGAGGTTCGCCCGGCTTTTCACATCGGCCAGCACGACTCGACGCGCTATGAGACCCTCACCAACCTGCAGTACGGCCAAGTATTGAACGCGGGTGTAAGTGATTTCCATATCCCATATTATATCGCTGCGTCAATCTCACGAGGCTGCCTAGTTTCGCTTTGTGACGACACCCATCACCAACGCTCATTTTCATGAGCGCATAGTGAAGCTCGTCAAGGAGAGCCTCGCTCAAGCGCAGAACCAGCAGGACACCGGGTCGCGCATAGACCCTATCGTGGAGTCGCTGACGCCTGATGACACTACCCTCTTCCCTGAGGTGTACACGAGCGGTTTCGTTGGCTATGCGAGTCCTTGGATTGACTTGTGCTCGCCGAACCATATCATTGCCAGCATCTCAAGACAGGTGCTGAACCTCGAGATCGACTACGCCAACTTCTGCGGTGTGCGTAGTATTGTCATACCAGGTCCTAGGCAGGATAGCGCACAGGCTGGCAATGGCCAAGGCATCGCCCAGTATGCCAGGGCCATAGAGGAGGCTCTCTTGATCGGCACTCGCGTCAGCCTCATTATCCATCTCCCCATGTATCGTGAGCCTGGCTTGGAGGAGAAGGTTGCACAACTGTCTATCTCTAACGAAACCAAAGCCAAGTCGGACGCCGCCAAGGAGATAGATCTCTTCACTACCTGGGACTCATGGCATGTGATACGCACTGCATGCGAGTATGATACACGACTCTTTGTTGGTAAGTTTCCTCGTTAAGGGATTGTCTTTAGGACCTTGATGACTACCGTGTCTACAAGTTGATCTGCCTAGCTTTTTTCGTGTTCCCTCGATAGAGTCTGTTTGTATCTGACCCGTTTCAAGCCTTGAGAATACCGCGAGCACTACCCCCGAATGAGTTACAAACGAGATGGTTCTCCGAGCCACTTCAATACCTCACATACGGACCTTCGACGTTCCAGACGAACAAAGCCGGCCACCCGTCTCTCGGTCGCGCCCATCAGGCTCTCATCAACAACTACATGCGCCTGAAGCACGCGCCTTACTTCCTCCTCTGCGACGTAGGGCCGGAACTCGAGGACGAGCCCGCAGAGGGCCAGGCCATGGACATGACGTCGGCGTCCGAATTCCCGGCTCTAGGGGAAGCCGCGGCGCCCGCAAAGACGGAGAGCCGGATCCGGGGGCACAACGCGTACCTCGCCTACTTCCGGCACCTGGAGCGGCAGCAGGCGCCGTACACGGAGCTCGAGCTGAGCACGCTGACCAACTTCCAGGACTGGCTGCAGTCGCCGCTGCAGCCGCTCTCGGACAACCTCGAGAGCGTCACGTACGAGGTCTTCGAGGGCGACCCGGTCAAGTACGACCAGTACGAGGCCGCCGTCGAGGCGGCGCTGCGCGAGTGGTCGGAGCTCAAGAAGCCCACGTCCTCGCCCGCCGGCGACGGCGCCGTGGTCATCGCCGTGGCGGGCTCGGGCCGCGGCCCCCTGGTGACGCGGGCCCTGCGCGCCAGCGAGACGACGGGCGTGCCCGTGCGCGTCTGGGCCGTCGAGAAGAACCCCAACGCCTACGTCTACCTGCTCCGGCAGAACCGGACCGTGTGGGGCGGGCGCGTGACCGTGGTCAAGACGGACATGCGGGCGTGGAGGGGGCCCCTGCTCTCCGCGCCGGGCGAGCCCGCGGCGCGGCACGGCAAGGTCGACATCCTCGTGTCGGAGCTGCTGGGGTCCTTCGCCGACAACGAGCTCTCGCCCGAGTGCCTCGACGGCATCCAGCACGTGCTGGCGCCGGGCCGCGGCATCTCGATCCCGAGCTCCTACACGGCGCACCTGACGCCCATCGCGACGCCGCGGCTGCACGCCGACATCCGCGGGCGGCGGGAGCTGGGCGGGGACCCCCACGCCTTCGACACGCCCTGGGTCGTGCGCCTGTTCGCGCTCGACTTCGTCGCCGACCGCGGCGTCCCCGGCCACGCGCGCTTCCAGCGGGCCTGGGAGTTCGCGCACCCGCTGCCGCAGTCGACCATGGACGCCGTGGCGGCGCGGCGGGCCGGGGGCGTCGTCGGCGGCGGCGGCGGCAGCATGGCGGGCGGCGTGGGCGCCAACGACCACAACGCCCGCGAGTGCCACCTCACCTTCGTGTGCCGCTCGCGCGGCGTCGTCCACGGGCTCGCCGGCTACTTCGAGGCGGTCCTGTACGAGTCGCAGGTCATCGAGGCGGGCGGGGACGGCGGCAGGCCCAGGGTGGAGCTCAGCACGCTGCCCGAGATGATCGACCGCAAGAGCAAGGACATGGTCTCCTGGTTCCCCATCTTCTTCCCTCTCAAGGTGAGTTTGAGCTAGTCCGCCATCCTATTATGTTTTTTGTCTCTGGACAGGCAGAATATTTTGGCCTTTCTGTCTTATTAACGTTATCGCTAACCCTTTGACACAGCAACCCCTCTACTTCCCGTCTGATTCCGAGCTCGAGGTGACCATGTGGCGGCAGACCGACGACACGAAGGTGTGGTACGAATGGGTGGTCGAGGCGTTCAGGTGGGTTTCGGAGACGGAGAGGATCAAGGTTGGGGCTTCCGATTTCTGCAGCAGCCGAAAGGTGGCATGTCTGATGTGACGAGTCACGTATCGCTCTGATATAACACATACACTGCAGTAAGAAATGCAACGATTGACGAACATTTCCGCGCTCGCGATATGGAAAGGATAAAAAAGCTTGGTTTGTCAAAATTTGGAGATGAGAGCTGTGGACACATGATTATGAACCCTGCTCTCCCTGGGGTTTGGTTTGGCTCTCGACTTTCTTATATTGGGATACCAGATAGGGCCAAACTCTATGAACGGAATATGGCGGCGTGAACAGAGTGAATAAAACGGTCTATCTATCCCTTCCCCACTGCGCCACCGCAGCCGGTCTAGAAAGATGATGGATAACGATGCTTTTCCATGACCAACACCTCCATCGTGCTTTTACCCTCCCTAACTTTTGCGTGTCTGTACCGAATGCCGTGTCCTGCGTTAAGAACCCCTTAACATGTACGTAGTCTGCTGGAGTTAAGTGAATCTAACGTATGAATGACTCCGCCACGGCAGCTAGAATCTTGCCTGTTTCCATCACCCATCAACAAATCTATCCACTCATGTCGCGCGCTTCGCAATATTGACTCTGATATTTGCCCTTTTCGCACCACATTTCCTTGGGGTATCATCTGCCAACCACGCCGCCCTCGCGAGGTGCATCGAACACCGAGGACGGCCCAACGCACAGAACCTCAGGCCTGTAGGACCCGGGGCCTTGTTTTGATTTCGCATTATTCGCATTCGCGTGGGATATGTATGTTGTCCCGGGCACCTCCTTAGCCCTCCATATTGACGTCCCCCTTGTCGGCCTGCTTGATCCACAGGACGTTGTTGCAGCGGATCAGGATCTGGCCGAGGTCGCTCGTGAACTTCTGGTCGATGTACTCTTGGGCGTTGGTGAGCTGGATGTTGAAGTAGCCGTCGATGGACACCAGGCGGCCCTTGTACTCGGTCTCGCCCCACTTGAGCCGCACGACGATGTCCTTGTTGACCCTGCGCGGCGCGTTAGTCGATTCTTTTCTCTCTCTCTTTGGTATTTGGGTGCAATCGTGGCTACCGCCGGGAGGGCGCGGCGCGTTTGTCGTTTGCCGGTTGAGGGGGGGTGACGTACAGGTCTTGCAGCATAGGCCGCGGGTTGACGGGCATGAACTGGAAGAGAGGGGTCAGCCACAATGGTCAGACATCCATCGCCACGTACAGTATTGGCGTGGAGAGGTACGGGGGGTTCTCACACTCATGTTGGGCGCTCCTATTGTCTTGTCGTGTTTAGCTGGAGGGAGGAACGGCGTGTGTGCAGAGGTCAAGGCTGAGGATGGAGCAGGCGCGTGGAAAAGATGGACTTCACGGCTGGGTTCTAGTTTCGGTGTCTGATTGGCCAGCGAGCTCCCATAGGTCCTGCCACCTCCCCAAGGTACCCGTAACAGGTACGTAGGTACGTACTCAGAGCTCTATAAGCACTATACCTTTGGGTACCTGTCAGGCTGTACGGAGTAGCTAAGCTACCATGCTGTAGGTCCTGTGCCCCACTCTACCGGCCACTGCATCACTGTAGTTGGCTTAAGTACAAGGTATTCTAGGTGTATGCATGATACTCTGGGTGCCGCCTAGGTACCGGCACTTACACACCGCAGACAAAATACCCTGATGGCACGTTATAAGGAAAGATTCACTCTACGACAGTATCGTCTATCTAGATCTTCTCATCTTGATAGATCTTCTCATTTGATCGTATTCTCATGCGCTGTGATAGAGGGGCCACGGGCTATGTCGTAGGCCTCGCTCCATCAAAGACAGCCGCCGCCATCGCGCTGTTAGGCTCTCCTGATGTCCCACTTTAGATCTTTGATGCTGACCTCATCATTAGCCTTCTCATCATAGTCAAACCACTCGCCCTCCTGCAACTCGATCCCTTCGAACTTGGTGCCGGAGTCTACACCCTCGGCTAGCCACTCGCCCTGCGGTCTAGAGTAAGCATCCGTAAACTGGCAAGGGAGGGGGAGGGTGAGGGGGCGGGGCGGTTCACTTCTGGCGAGAAGGACGTAAACTCCAGTCCTCTACAGTCGAACTCGATGACTGTCTGCCGCTTAGGCGGTTCACTGTGCTCGTATGGCTTTGGCGCTATCTTGATCGAGCATGAAGATTCTCTCTTGGGTCTGTGTTAGAGCACCTGGAAGCAGGTCTGAGAACGCCGTACGGCTTCGGACGGACCTTGCAGTTCTTGCACTTCCATACGAAGTTCGCCTCACCCCTGCTGCCGCTCAACTCATTCGTCTCCTGTGAACATGGCTAGTATACGCGCGATGGCAGCGGGATGGACAGAGCGATGGGAGCTTACAAACCGACTGACGGAGACGGCATTGGGGTGCGTCTCCCGGCAGGACGTGCATTGTACGCTGAAGGTATACCAGAATGGGCTCGCCTCGGTGTCCTTGGGCCGTAAGTTGGTCACTCTGTGTTTGTCGCAGCGTGTTAGGACAGGAGGGTGGAGGGTCGTTTGTCCGGGACGGAGGGTCTGAGAGCACATACCCGTTCAACTCGGCCGTCAAAGTGAGCGCATACATTATGGGCTCTGGGTCAAGCGTTCGGGTGTGGTGCTAGCTCTGTTGCATGCTACGGTTCTGGGTTTTTCTCTGGCAACCTCAAGTACCTAGATAACCTACCCTCTTATGCTCTATAAGTAAATCCTAGACTAGGGGAATAGGTAGGTAGGTATGTCGCGTCGCTGGCAAATCGATACCACCCCTCTTCGGCTATCAGACAGCTCTGGCAGCTGGCAGTAAGGTGCTGCGTATCCACTCACCCAAGGTTACGTCGGTAGGTACTATGTAGCTCGGGTGGGGGCCGGCCAGTCGGCTAACTTAGGTACCTACTCGAAGTTCTCGAACCACGCAGCGACGCTTTCCCGCGCATCATCGGCATCGAGCAAAATACCCTCGATCCAGCTCCCAAGTACTTAAGTAGTCACCATGGCCAATCGCCCCAACCGCACTCCCCAACCCCCCAATTAGCCGTGCCACAACTTCGACGACATGCCCGAACCATGTACGCCTTGTGGTCCCGTGCTGCCCAGACGCAGCCCATCTGTCGTTGCCGAACCACCGCCTTGACGCGATGGGCCACCACCGCTGCCCCCAGGCGCAAGGTCACCGTTGCCGATGTCTTCACCGCCTGCTACACCACTATCATGGGCGCCGCCGCTATTATGGACGCCCGCCGGAAAGACGAGAGACGGCAAGAGCTCGACTCCCAGCTTGAGCGTGCAAGGGCTTCCCTGGACAACCTGACTGTCCGGACTATGCGCGATGACGAGATCGCCCCAGACACGCCGTCTGCTGATCAGCGTGCTGAGGGTGGCCCGATGATCTATACGCCGATGGCATCTTTTGTCAAGAGTCGCGCCGGGCGCGAGCTAGTCCGCCCGCTTCTCGAGGAGGTAGAGTCTATCACCGATGTGGCACACCGTCCCCTGGCCCGACAGCCATGGGCTCAAGACCAAATCGAATGGGCCGATGTCGAAACCGCTGTGGCCAACGCAGAGCAAAATCTTAAAAGATCCCAACTCTACCTCAAAGAGCCCCGGACTGTGAGCGACATGGAAAGGATGACGACAACTGTAGTAAAACTTGTCGGCGAGTTGCTTCGAATGGCCGGGGAACACAAGAGCCAGCGTCCGCAGGACACCACAGAGGAACAGGAGCAGGTCGAACAGCGCATTTTGATGGATCTCGACGCTTTAATGGAGCGGGGCGATTTTCCCAGCTACCAGGCTCCGCACGTCCGTCCAGCCCACAGTGCAAGAGTACGAGTTCGTCTGAATGAATCCATGCGTCGAATCTTCAACCAAGCCGTCACTACGTGGGAAACTGTAGGCAGAATATGCCACAACTTGCTCGTCTCTGAATTACCCCCGAGTATTCATACGTACAACACCCTCATTGCAGGGTTCAACCGGATCGACCGTCCCGACCTCGCACAAGCTGTTATCGAATCATACCTATCCGGAACGAGCTGGCCAGCGACGTCCCAGACCGTAATCTGTATGCTAAAACACTATCGGGGCCCTGGTGGGGAGCTGGGCTTCCGTGAGACCGTCCAAAGAATGAGGGGGCGGTGGGGAGGTCTGTATCTCGACGTGATCTACGACCAGTATTTCGACGCTGGCTTATCTTGGGTGGAGAAAAGAAACCTGGAGCGAGCTGCGCGTATGGCGAAGGCAAAGAGAAGCTCTGATACTTTTGACTACCTCATCAGAGGCTGGTTGTATCACGAGGAGATAGGGAATGCGTGCACGATATTTATATCTGCTTTACAAAATCACGTGCCACTCCCAGCCGCCACCTTCAACGAGCTTCTCAGGGCCTGTATGGCTACCTGTAGCAGTAATGCCGCGCGGAAACTCGTGATCGGCATCATCAAAAACTTTGATTATTTCAAGAAGTACCTATCACGTACTCTCAGGAAAACTACACGAGCACTAGGCCACCAAATTCTACACCATCTTATTCAACTCCGTACCATATGCTGGCTACCTTTCGGCGAAGTATATGGGGTCACCTGGGCTCGATATAGATTCAGCACAAATCATATGAAAGCAATGTTCAGCCGCATAGACTTGGAACTAGAAATTCTGGAATCGGCGGAGGTAACCTCGCTACTGTCATCTGTCATCATGAACCCCAGCGAAGTACCGTTAGCGAGCCTCGAAGAGGCTATATCTAGTCTGGAGAAAGCCAAGCTGGAAAGGCAGAATCTAGCAGTCTTGGACGAATCCTATGCTAGGGCAGCAATGATCCTCTCTAACACAAGGCGGTTTATCGACCTTGAGGAGCGAACTTTGGTTCTTATAGCCGCTGTAAATTCCGTTCTCATCAGCATCAAGACTGGATGGGATCCCGACCCGAAAGATGTCATTTTGTCCGACCGTGAGGGCAGCCTCGCCTTTAAGCAACAACGTCGCGCATGGCGAATTGCGCTCACCCAGATAGACGCGTGTGGCGGTCCGTTCACCATAGAGGATGTTGCAAACTGGTTATTCCGGCGGGTTCCTAACCCGGATCTGATCCGCCAGTTGGAGGAAACTGGCTACGGGAAGAAATTAGGTATGCCAATCTTGATGGCGCTCTTTCACCCCAAAGCTGTATCCCCACCACCGGCCAGCTGCGAAGACTCATCTAGCAATTCATATCGTCAAGTGGAAGAGCAGTTTCAAGCTATCAGCGACTCTATCAGAGCGCTACTTTTCACCCACGTCACCGACATTACGCTAAGGCGAGCCCTGTATCATTACAGCAACTATTATCTCATCCCCCTCGAGCGGCTCTTTTTTTACACTCACGTGGAGTTTAAGTGGAGGGCTTATCTAGTGCTCCGAGAAGCCTATGATTATGAGGACTCGGTTGTTAAGTACGACACCGCACCACGTCGGCTGCAACCCGGCTGGGAGGTACTGAGCTCACCCGATGATGTCACAGTAATCGACGAACCTGATATGACTTCTGATTTCAAGAATTTTACGCGACGCTTAGAACCAGAAGGGGATAAAAACAACCGGCTCGAGCTGTCGCCAATAGCGCACGAAGGCAGCGCCCGTCTGTCATCCGCAGCGCTGGGTTGACTGGTGGAAGCCAGCAGCTTAGGTGCTCGTTAACCTACGGGGTCCTGCCCCTTCGCACACGGGGAGAGTCTGTTTCAAATATTTGTATAAATTTGGGATTAGAACACCACACTGTACATATTATCCCAATGGGCTCATGCCTTAGAATGTACAACATACACGCGATACACACACGCTGCTCATGAAGAGACGATGTTTTTTTTTCCTTGGTCACCAACCATACACTCCATGCACTGTCAAGTAGTGAAATGTTGAGTTATTGGGAATGGGACATGGCAATATGATATGTCAAGAATACAGTCGGGTTTGTCTTTGAAAGGCGTTTTCACCCGCATACACTCCGTGAGCTACCGGGTTGGCCAGGGCGGATCGTGGTCACCTGGGCAGTACTAGTACAAAAAAGAAACATGCAGAATAGTCTAGACGCCGAGCGCTGACAAGGTTGACGAGGCTTGCAGCCTGTCAGTTCCGCGGGAGATGAAGAACGTGACTTTGACATCTCACGTGTCCGCAGCAGCCGCAGCAGCGGTGAATGAATGAAAGCTGGGGGTTGACATGTACCTGTGTACTGCATGTAACTTAAGTAGGTACGTGATGTGGGCCATGGTAAATACCGAGTGCACTGGTGACACAGATAACCTGCCCTGAATGGGCAGACGCGACCAATCGCAGGGCGCTGCTGCGGGCACGATCCATCAGGGCATGGTTCCGTTGGCTAGAGCTGTACTCGAGGTACCTACCTGTAAGGGCAAACGCTATACCTGTACATAGTAGACTAGAGCGAGATGGAGAAGCGTCGTGTCCGATGCCACTTATCTCTAAGTTCGGGCCACTTCTTTCCTCTCCCTCGACAGCTTGATTTTTTTTACCAGGGTGAATCTTTTGTTCCGACTGTTGAGTCACGCAGCCGAGTAGTAGACTGGCCTCGCCGCAGACGCAAGCACGCCCGCAGCTGCTCCCGACGATCATCGAGTGTACTTACTGTACAGGTACATATGGCACATGGGTCCTGGAAGCACTTACACCAACCTTGAGCATCAACATCGGGCGGCCTACTCTCAACCATCAGCGCCGTCACTGCCATTGACTACCACAGGAACAACAGACCAAACCTACCGGATCTGCTCATCGCTTGGTAAGTGCTGCTGGCCGGCGGCATTTGGACTTTGCCGCCATCTACCTACCTACCCTTACTGCTTTTCTTGGCCACCACCGGTCCCCCTCCAATCCCCCCATATCCATTATGATATCAGAGCTTCACGCAGGAACCACATCGTGGAGTCCACTACCCTGCATTTCTCATTCCCTGCGTATACGTAATCGGCAATGGCTCTTCGCAGCGCTAACCCTTCCTAGAGCTTAGAATTCAAATTGCGCTATAATTCCAAGAGCGCCTACCACCTGTTGATCTTACTCAGCCAATATCTATCATCAACCATCATCCAGACTAGATAGGAGCCAGTGCGTGCCGAAGAAGCCCTTTTCCTTACACACCTTGCCTAGTTTTTACCACTGGCAGCGGCTTGACAGCCTTTCTGATCAAATCTCCTCACCCCAGATTCTTCTAATTATCTCTGGAGCTGCTTGGAATTTACGGGGCTGATAAGAATATACGGAGGCTATCGCTGGCACAAGATGAAGTTTGGTAGAAGGTGACCGACCCCAGACCCACAATCTTAATTAGTTTCCAGCATTTTAAGGCTGATACGACATTATAGTCTCCCTCGAAACCAAGTCCCGGAGTGGGCTTCTGCCTATATAAATTACAAAGGCCTGAAGAAACTGATAAAGGCGGAGGCAGAGACAGCTAAGGCCGGGAAGGATGTCGATATAGCAGGTGTGCCACCCCCCGCAAAACGAAGGGTCTGATAGATCCTGGCGTGTCCCCTAACCATAGACCACAGAGTTCCTCTTCGCTCTGGATCGCAATCTGGAGGATGTTGACTCTTTCTACAACAAGAAGTTTGCCGAAGCCCATCGCCGCCTCAAGCTTCTGCAGGATCGATATGGCCGGAGTCTGGCTGTGCTGGCCGAGCTCGACGACCAAGAGTCCGAGGAGCTGATGAGCGCTCTGCTCGAGTTGCGGAATCAATTGAGAAACCTACAGTGGTTTGGCGAGATCAACCGGAGGGGATTTGTCAAAATCACCAAGAAACTGGACAAGAAAGTGCCGCAAGCACCGACGAAGACGCAGGATCAATACATTACTACTATGGTTGACCCCAAGCCTTTCGCTAAGGACACCACGGTTGTCCGACTTATTAATGAGATTAATAAGTGGCTTTCCGTTCTTGGCGATGCCCAGAATTTCGATGATAACAAATCTGATAAATCTTCAAGATCAGTCCGATCACTGGGGAGGGTGACATCCAAAGCTTTGCCAAGTGTGCCACAAGCTGCGCTTGATGCCCTCGACACCTCAATCCGGGAAGACGATGTGGAAACACTCAGAAAGAGTTTATCGGAACACAATTTTGCGGCTTCGACACAGGCGTCACAATCCCTATTGCTTACCCTATTGCAGCGCTCTATCTCCTCGCGCTCAAAGGCTTGTATCGCCAATATTCTCTCGCAACTCGAATCTCTCTACGAACCCGACGACCTGAACGAGCGCAATATTATTCATCGTCTGGTGATAAATATTGGACGCACAAAATCCTCCTCGGTAGCCAGCGACCTGGAGCCCAATGCCACTGGCCTCCCCGTGAATTGTCCCTACAACAGCCATTACGTTACACCGGCCCAGGCTCCTACCAGCAGCGCCAACTCGATAAGCGGGGACCAGGCTAAGCTGACATTATTGAGTAAGGACGATGAAAGCGTTCAGCTTCTTTGTCATATTCTTGAGTGCCTTCGACCAGAGCAGCGTTCCGCGTTGTCCAGCAGGGATTCGCAGGGTCGAATACCCCTCCACTACGCAGCGCAGTATGGATTCGTCGTGTTGTGTGAGATCCTCATGTCAAAGATGCAGGAATGGGGACAGTTTGACGTCACGAACGGCATCGACGCACCAGAGTGGCAGGACAAGGAAGGAAATGCACCATTGCATCTGGCTGTTATGGGCGGCCATCCCCTTACAACGAAATGTCTACTGAAGGGGGAGAATTGGCAGGGCGTAGACCAAGTTCACAGAAAGCCCGTTTCTCAGTCGAGTGCCGTCTTAGCCATGGCCACCCGCGCCAATTTTGTTGGCATCGTCAGGATGCTCGTGGAAGCCGGTGTGGACATCAATTGGCAAGACGTAACCGGCGAGACGGCACTCCATATCGCCGCCCGTTTTGGGCACACTGATTGCGCTCGGATCCTGGTAGACGGCACGTCTGAACAGAAAGCGGACTTGGAGCTGACTGAAAAATCATTCGCTTGGAATGCTCTTCACATCTCGGCTGTCGACGGCCACCTCCCCATGGCGGAGCTTCTCGTCAATGCCGGAATCAACGTTTCCAAGCCTGATTCGTTCGGATGGACTGCAAAGGAGCATGCGGCTCTGCGCGGTCACTTGAGTGTTTCTGAACTTCTTGCCCCTTATACCACTCTACCCCCGGCCTCTCCGAAAGCCAACCCTGTAGGAGATACTGAGCTGTCTTCTGCCGGCTCAACGCCACCACCAGATATTTCGTCACTCGAAGATAGAAAATCCGCTGGGAGCACGAGAGTCACCGATACAGTCAAATCTTTCGGCCATCGATACCTCAAAGACGAATGTCTAGTCATGCTGAGCTTGGGCTCGATGGACATGAGAAAGGATGTTGAGCCTGTCAAGTTGGATCGCGTTCCATTGGCCGAGGCACATACTAATCAGCTGGACACGGCTCTTTCTGTGGTTATTTCGGCGCAAGGAGCTCATGGCGAGCCGACGACGATTGACCTGCCCGTACACGATAATATCTCAACCGAGCCGATCCTCTTTTACACCTCCGATGCTTCCCAGGTGAAGATGCTCTTCGACATCGTCCCCACCTATTCCGGGAATGAGAAGCACAAGGTTGGCCGAGCCGTAGCTCTTTTGTCGTCCGTCCGGCCCAATATCGGCACAGGTCGAATGAACCTACAAGGCGACGTCTGCGTGCCCATCATGAGTTCCAACCTCGAGGTGATTGGCGAGGTCAATTTCAATTTCCTTGTGATCACGCCCTTTACACATCCCAAAATGGAGATCAACTCCCAGCAGACGTACTGGAAAAAGCTCGCCCCGACCATGGTGATTGGCCACCGCGGGCTCGGCAAGAACTTCCTGGCCAACAAGTCGCTCCAGCTGGGGGAGAACACGGTGTCGTCCTTCATTGCCGCCGCGAACCTGGGGGCGCAGTACGTGGAGTTCGACGTCCAGCTGACCAAGGACCACGTGCCCGTCATCTACCACGATTTCCTGGTGAGCGAGACGGGCATCGACGCGCCGGTGCACACGCTCACGCTCGAGCAATTCCTCCACATCAACGACGGGACGGGCGGCCGGTCCCGGCGAGCCTCGCCCGAGCGGCGGCAGCCCGACGCCACCGGGGCCCGCAACGGGGATGGCGGTGGCGGCGGCCCGAAGCAGCGGTCCATGTCCGTCGACCTGTCGAGCAGGAGCCAGGACACGTCGCTCGAGGAGCGGATGAAGTACACGCTCAACTACAAGAAGGCGGGGTACAAGGCCAACACGCGGGGTAACTTCGTGCAGGCGCCCTTCGCGACGCTCGAGGAGCTCTTCCGCAAGATCCCCGAGGGGGTGGGCTTCAACATCGAGATGAAGTACCCGATGCTGCTGGAGAGCGAGCAGCACTACATGGACACGTACGCCATCGAGCTCAACTCGTTCTGCGACACGGTGCTCGCCAAGGTGTACGAGCAGCTCGCGGTCGCCGGCGCGGGCGGGGGTAGCGGGGCCGCGGGCCGGCACATCATCTTCAGCAGCTTCAACCCCGACATCTGCCTCTGCCTGAGCTTCAAGCAGCCCAGCATCCCCATCCTCTTCCTCACCGACGCCGGCGTCGAGCCCGTGAGCGACATCCGCGCCAGCAGCCTGCAGGAGGCGGTGCGCTTCGCCAGCCGCTGGAACCTGCTCGGCATCGTGAGCAACGCCACCCCCTTCGTGCACTGCCCGCGCCTCGTCCGCGTCGTCAAGCAGTCCGGGCTCGTGTGCGTCAGCTACGGCGTGCAGAACAACAAGCCCGAGCTGGTGCAGGTACGTTTTTTTTTCCAGTTTTCAGAGCCGTGATGCGGTATTCTATCCGCTGCCTTCCTTTCTTTCCCCCGTTCTCATTAATAAGCACTAATCTCTATCTATGATTCCATGCTGACCTGTTTGCTCTCCAGCTCCAAGTAAACGAGGGTATAGACGCGGTCATCGTCGACAGCGTGCTGGCGATTCGCCAAGGGTTGACCAAGGAGAGCTAGAAGCTCGCCTCTCACGGCGGGACCAAAAAAGTAAACTAGAGCATTGATTTAGGCGGTGGGGGAAAGATGTAAATAACGGATTTGCATCATGGCGTTTCCAATGCTTGAAGCTCATGACTTCTTGCTCCTCGGGTAGGCTGTTTTTCCGACATGTGTGAGGTTAGAGACCTAGGTAGATAGGGGCACGTCGATGACGATGAGTTTTGCGCTTGATCAATATATTCAGGCGAAGAGTACAAAATTACATATGATGGCTTCAGCACTTCCCAGCTGAGGGATAGAAGAGGTTGGGATTTGTCTCTCCTAATACGGGCACATGGTACTCCGTACGTCGGGTACGAACACCTGGTGAATTATCTACACATCATATAGACGTGACACCTGCGGCCTGTTGTATCTCCGGCGATCGGTTAATCGTTATGGCCGATGACCGGGGTCGGAAGGCTTTTGTGGGGACAGGCCACCAGCAGGCGACAAATAAGCATGCGGCAGGCGGGCCATGTGGCCAAAAGTATTCCCTAGCAGGCGCCTGCATACGTGGGTACCTAGGTACCCACCTCCAGAGGGCTGGGTAGCGTACTTACTCAGGTAGGTAGTAGGTAGGTACTGTAGTAGGTAGGCACCCAATTGGCTGGAATGGCGCTCTGGTAGCGAGTTTCGGTGGCCTTCGACCACCAGCCACTGAGCGAATTGACTTTTGCCTGGTCCCGGGAGAAGCTGGCTCTGCTCGTCCACTGACGTGACTTGGCCTTGCCATTATCAGCGTCGAAACTGCACGAGGCGGCTGACTTGACCAATCTTTTCCCTCCCTCTTTCGCCCGCTCTGCCGTATTCTATTCTTTTTATTTGTTCCCCTTCGGTCTGCACATATATGCCACCATCCTAGTCTCCGGTTTTGATTCGGGTGTTTCCATTTGAGCCCGGGTCCCAGACTCGCTCCAACTCCGCGGCATCAACCATCATCGCATATCTCAGCGTATCCCTACCGTCATCGGCAGCGGGCAACGTACCAGTGGCCGCTCTGGCTGGCCCTGAGGGCTTGACCTGTCTTGGAGATAGCGCCGCCTCGCCTCGACAGACGCCGCGATGGGGTTGCAGACACCAGCGTTGGCGAGTGCCGCCGCCGCTACCCAGCGGTTGCCATCCATTGCCGGCGTGTTGAAGGCTCCGTTCGCCGCGCTGTCGCCTTTCAACGCGCGATATCCGACTACTCCGTCCCACGCCCGCTCCCTGAGCACCGACGCCGCTCTCGTACCCGTCATTCCTTCGCGGGCCGTCCCGGCTCCCTTCGATATGCGTTCCTCCATGTCCGCCACGCAGCGTGCCGCCTTGCTGGCCTCGAGTCCCGTCGCTCACCGTCTGCGCGCTCAGCGCCTCCTCTTCCGGTCCATGTCTACATCAACCCCGGCCTTCCGTGGAATCCCGGGCCCGTCTGTCACGCCCTTCTCCCAGCAGAGGTCTCTCCAGACCGGCGGCTTGTCCAGGAATCTTCTCGCCCACATGGAAGAGTCTGCCAACCGGAATCCTACCAGCGCCACTGCCCAGAATGCCTTTTACCAAGCTCTCTTGAAAGCAAACATGCCCGCCATTATTATCGAGAGATACCAGTCTGGTCGCTTTGCTAGCAACCCTGCCGCCACCGATGCGTACCACAAGGCCCTTGGTATGCTGGCACCCACAGCCAGTCAGGGAGGTCAGGGCGAGGATATCAATGAAACTGTTAAGAATCTGCCCGGTAATCTCACCTCAACCCAGGTTCAAGCTGTCACACAGGCTCTCGCTGCTCGTTCACGTGGAGGCAATCTCGCCGTTGCTCAGAACCAGGCTCACGCTACTGGCACCAAGGATGGCCCGCTTCACGTCGTCGTCGATGAGTCGCTCGGAAGCACCATCTTCCGTTGGGTCAAATTTCTCCTCTCGTTTGCCCTCGTTACCTATCTTAGTCTGATTGTTATCACCATGGCGATAGAGTCATTGAGCTTCCTCAAGCGGCCCGGTGGCAAGGTAGACAGCGAGGTCAAGGCCGAGCAGCAGAAGGCTCGTTTCTCTGATGTTCACGGTGCCGACGAAGCCAAGGAAGAGCTACAGGACATGGTCGAGTTCTTGCGCAACCCCGAGAGATTTTCTCAACTCGGTGGCAAACTTCCCAAGGGTATCCTCTTAGTTGGCCCTCCTGGTACTGGCAAAACTCTACTTGCAAGAGCTGTCGCTGGAGAGGCAGACGTCCCGTTCTTCTACATGTCTGGCAGTGAGTTTGATGAAGTCTATGTTGGTGTTGGTGCCAAGCGCGTGCGAGAGCTCTTCGCTGCCGCCAAGGCTAAGTCCCCCTCCATTGTGTTTATCGATGAGTTGGATGCCATCGGAGGTCGGCGGAATGCCCGTGACGCTGCCTATGTCAAGCAAACACTGAACCAGTTGCTCACGGAACTCGATGGTTTTGACCAAAGTGCCAATGTTATCATCATCGGTGCTACGAACTTTCCCGAACTTCTTGACAAGGCTCTCACTCGCCCAGGTCGCTTTGACCGACATGTTACTGTCGACCTCCCTGACGTTCGCGGCCGTCTTGCTATTCTCCAACATCATGCGAGGAAGATCAAGGCGGAGAAGGATGTGGATCTGAAAGCCATTGCCCAGACTACCTCGGGCCTATCTGGCGCTGAGCTCGAAAACATTGTCAACCAGGCTGCCGTTCACGCAAGTAAAAACAAGGCTAAGATAGTCGGGAAGCTGGATTTCGACTGGGCCAAAGACAAGGTCATTCTGGGCGCTGAGAGGAAGAGTATGGTTATTAACGCCAAGGAAAAGGAAATGACTGCCTATCACGAGGCTGGTCACGCCCTTGTCAACCTATTTACCAAAGGCTCAAGCATGACGTTGTATAAGGTTACGATTCTACCTCGTGGTCCTTCGCTAGGCCACACTGCCTCGCTACCCGAGATGGACAAATATTCGTATACTATGGATAACTACCTAGCTCAAATTGATTCCGCCCTGGGTGGTAAGCTTGCGGAGGAGATTGTATATGGTCCGAACAAGGTCACCAGTGGTGCATCGTCTGTGAGTAACGCACCGCATACTCTATTCCATGCACGTCTAACTCCTCATTAGGATCTACAAGCTGCAACTCGTGTCGCATTCAGCATGGTTGCCTCCCTCGGCATGTCGTCGAAACTCGGCAACATGGAGTACAAGAGCCGATATAATACTCTCAGCAGCGAAACAAAAGCTCTGGTGGAGGCCGAAGTGCAACGAACCGTAAACGAAGCTTACGAGCGTGCGCGGAAGCTACTGATTGAACACCGTAAAGAGCTTGACCTCTTGGCCAAGGCACTCGTTGACTACGAGACGCTGAGCAAAGAAGAGGTGGAGAAGGTCATAAAAGGCGAGCCATTGCCCGGTAGGATCATTGTCCCTAAGGGGCCCATGACAATCCCGGCTGCGGCTAAGGCGCCCTCTCCCGGCGATACCATCCCCGGTTCGGAACCACCCTCACCGCCTCCACCACCTCCGCCTGCTGTTGCCCCTTCTCAGAAATAGACGCAAAACTGATCACTCATTGACTCTTGTTGACAAGGGTAATTTTAAGAGTTTTCTGTGCGGGGATATTATATCGCCCCTCTACAACACAATGACCTTTCGGCATCTACCATAGTAATACCACTTGATCCTACTTATGCAAGAAACACTGTTATACGCAGCGATAGGGACATGGACAGACACAGAGATGTTGTTTCGCGGTGCTCTGAGTCAGCGCAGCCCACTAACTAGGGCAGGCGTTGCTTAAGGAGACAGACGGGTGGTACAAGTATAGGTATAGGTAGTTGCATCAGAAGCGAAAAGCTGTTCCGAGACAGTTTGGTGCGGAAGGATGGATGTCGCTGTGCCATGGCAATTGCGAAGAACTGCCGGCCCGAAATAGAACTCTTTGGCGAGAGTTTATGTATCGACTAATCCAGACTTACTCACTTACTTACTTAGTTGTGAGGTTGGTTTGTCTGGACTGTATTAAGAAAAGTTCATAGGTGTCTTCTTTGTTAGATGAAATAAACATTAAACATTATTAGATGACTGAGGGGGGATTGGAGGTGAATGTGAGGTGAGGAGTTGCGTAAGTGTGTAGTAGTTAACTTCTCCAGTCCATCTATCCCTTTTCTACGCAGTCATTCGGTTATTAACTATACCACGACAAGGAAACCATGTAGCTAACTTCATTATCAAACCACCCAGTCATGGGCCGTGTCGCTGATTATTAGATCACGAATCCTCAGATGCCTTAAAGTCGGGGTGAGAACCTCATCCGTTCCTACCACCCCAAGCCTAGTAGAGCCCGGACGTAGAGGCTTGCTCTCGAAAATGGGAGATTCTATAAGTCAGAAGGCATTTAACAGACAGGTTATACCGGTAGCAGTTCTCACTTTTAGAATCAACCCGAAAGACGAGCAAGTTTCACGACCTCTGAAGCCGCCTCTTCAAAGCTAGATATAGAGGCCGTGGCTTGTCATCAATTCGTCGCCAGGTGCTTGTTCCATCTCTGAGATCTATCTAATAGGATCTGTGGTCCTAGTGAACATGGAAAGGCCATAGAAGCTAAGTACTAAGTATGAGTCGAGCAACGACTTTCAGGAAAGAGTTGTTTGCGGTTCACAATCTCAGACCAGGTGGTAGATTGATAAATAATAATTGGTATCATAGCCGGCGATGGTCTCTCGATAGACCCCCATTGAGAAAACATCTCGGTGCCATTAGCATTTCTAGATATGCCCTAGTACCTATCCGACCATGACCACCAAAGCTCGCAAGTATCTAAAGGAATGAATGAATGCAGACGCCCTGACTCCCGGTCGTGTCTAACACATGCAGGACGATTTAACGCTAATTTGATGTCACCCCAAATGCCGACCCTAAATATGAACAAGAAAGCCCCCCTCCCCCATGAAAATCACGTCGCGCGCCGATTATCCCGATATCACGCGTCCCAAGCCCCCTTGGTCGACGTGGGACTCTGATCCAGCCTCGCAGCAGTCTGCCCCGACGCCGTGTGCGCCGGCCCGTAGTGGCCGTGCAGCTCGAGTATCTCGTTGACGGTCCCCAGCGCCCCGGGCCCGGAACTGCTGTCCCCGCGCGCGCGGTTCTGGACGGACAGGTCGCTGTTCCGCCGCACGTGCGCCTTCACGAGCCGCGTGAGGCTGCCCGACCGCCGCCCCGCGGTATCCGCGGCCTCGCCGTCCCCGCGCGTGTAGATCTCCGACACGCCGTGCGGGCCCTCCAGCTCGCTCGTGTCGCTAGGGTGCCGCTCGTGCCCGCGGGTCCCCGCGGAGTCCATGCTGACCCGCTGCTGCGACGTGCGCGCGGCAGGGCTGCCGCCGCCGTTGTTGTCGTGGCGCGGGTGGTAGGAGTCGAGGCTCGACTGGCGGCCGTCCGACGGCGCGACCGACGCCGGGTAGCCGAAGAGCGTGCCCCAGAGCGGCGGCGACGTCGACGCCGCCGAGCGCCCGTCGGAGACGGCGGTCACGGTGGTGGCCGACCGCGACCGCGTCGCCGCCCGCACGGGCGACGGCAGCATGATGGGGAACCGCCGCCGGGGGTCCACGTCGGTGGCGGAGTCGATCTCCGAGACCGAGGGCCGCCCGAAGCCCGACTTGGGCGAGGAGCGGGGCTGGCTGCTGGACGGCTCGCGCTTGGACTCGGCGGCGTCCCGGGCCGCCCGCTCGGCCCTCCTGAGCCGCAGGATGACCAGGGTCGCCGCGATGACGACGACGATCAGGACCACGACCACGCCCGCCACTATCCCGCCCAGCGCGCCCGAGGAGAGCCCGCCGCCTCCCCCGCCACTGCCGTCGTTCGTCTGGATGGCGTCCATCTTGGAGACGGTGCTCGGGATGAGCTGCGGGACGACGGCGGCGGCTGCCGTGGACCCGGCGGACGTGTTCGGCCCGTCCGTGATGACCGCCATGCTCGTGACGACGGCGGTGATCGTGTGGCCCCGCGAGTCCGTCGTCGTCCTGGTCTCGGAGACCGGGAGCGTCCTGGGGGTCGTGTTGTAGCAGACGCCCGAGCCGCACGCCTGTCCGTCCCGGCAGCAGCCGCCCCCAAACGAGGCCGCGCAGCCGAACCAGCTGGCCGGACAGGACTGGGAAACAGTCACGCCGGGGGGGTCGACGCAGCCGATGTCAGCGCAGACCTTGCCAACCGGGCAACATGCACCTATGGTGATCTGTCAGCTGTGTTGCTATATTGGCCAGCCTAGTCTCTAAGAAAAAGATGATTTTCAGAGCTGTGAAAACGCTCGTCTAACTGGTAGTTGCGTCTTGGGTCGCACACATGAAATCCCCGGGCGACGCGGAGGGCCGTTTCGCTGTATCAACTTACCTGGTCCCGCCGTCAACGGACAGGCGTAGTATCCGACCGTCCCATGGCATGTGCTTGGGCCGGCCGTCGTGGCGTAGCATGACGCCGTGTCGCACTCGAAATTGTCCGGGCAGCACTGTAACGTTCGGTAGTCAGTTAAAATCGCCAGCGCATGCGCCATCGAAACACGCCCTAGCCAAATCTTGGGGGACCAGAACAAGGGAGCTTCAGACTTCGTCGCGGGAAATCACTTACTCCGCCGCCGACGGAAGTAGGACATAAGGACCAGCCGTCCAGCTGGCAGACATCTTTCCTCTTCACGTGGCGGAACACGTTGTGGCTCTTATCGACCCAGTGGACCTCGTACTCGCCGTCGCCGTCGCGGGTGGCCGAGGCCGACTGTGCGAACATCACCGATACCAGTAGTCCTATACAACCTGCGCGTTTCCGCAGACTCCGCATGGTGTGATCTTGGTGGTGCAGGCAGATGCTGCGCGCAGCATATAGCCTGCTTTTACGCAAAGGACGAAACGTGCCGAAACCAGATCCTGAGCGAGTTCCGAATAGATAAGTTACTTATATCGTTTTTGAAGGGAGTTATTTGGCGTCCCTCCCAGAGGCGAGTTCAGCGCTCAGCTGCGGTAGATCACCAACGCCGATCGCGAAAGGTAGCCTTGGCAGTTATCACGATGCTGAGAGGCCACCCTTGAATGGGGGGAATTCAGACCGCTGTCGCATCCGGTGTGATTTTGTCCGGGGAGTGAGCCGCGACGACGGGAAGCGCATAACTCTGGGCTCACGATAACCGCAAAAGGAGAGCAGCAGCATCCAGCCCGGAAAAGAGAGAAAAAAATCGGCGAGAGTTGCACATTCGCCGTTTGTCTGCTCGTCAGGCTGGGGGGTTGGTTTAATGGGGCTGGCATTCTCCAAGAACGAGGAGGGGCGCGGGCTTCCCACGCGGACCGTCAGCAGCAACCAACACCAACGAGAGTGAGCAAGGATGTGAGGGCGGTGGGACGGCCGGTCTTACGATGTCTGTAAGTAGACGGGATGCTGCTAGAATGGGCGGTCGCCGGCCTATGGGAAAGCGAGGGGGACGGCCACAGCATCGCGGTGGAGGAACCAGCTGCCGGCGCCTCGGCCAATGGCATCCTCGTCCTTGGTGATATTTATACGCCGCCCGGTACCAAGCTGAGGAGTGACTGGACCTTAGTGCGAGACGGCCTCCCACGCTGCTGCATGTTGGTGTTGGGCTGGCGTTTGCTTTTCCGACCCCAAGCCAGTCCCCCAGGACGGACCCCGCCGTCAGCGTCTCGCCGGTCGGTGATTGGGCCGAGGGGCGCCATGTACATAGTTTATCAACCAACGGGCTGCAGAGAGCATCGACGGCGAGTGCGGCCAGGTCGTATTGAGGCGTCGCTTGTCGGGGGTGTTGGCTGGTCGCGACTGGCGGGCTTCGCCCGGGATCTCTGGATCAGCCGGCTCGTGATGACGGGCCTCTGCCATCTGCAATGTGGAATGTGCATGCTGCAAGACATCGGGAACGAAGATATCCTGGTGCCAATCCTGTGCGACACTTCGAGAAGAAGTGGAAGTAGAAGAAAGAAGAAAATATGTTTCTGTAGCTTGCATATAACTAAATTACTTGCAAGTAGGTAGTCTGCAACGTGCCGCCCACCACCATGACTGTATTCGAGGAGTCAAGTCAGATTGAGGCGCACTTGCAAACAGACTAGACTAAAGGTTGACGTGTAATTGGATTCACATTTAACCATTTATTTGGTCATGCCGCCATTGCGTACCGAACGCATCTCAAGGGTCCGGGTTCAGCCGCCAAGGTCTTTGGTAGCGAAGAGCAGGTCAATATTGACCGGGCAGGTATAAAGAATATTGCCATCCCACAGAGAGCAATCCATCGTACATACGTAGCTTCAGACCCCAATTATGATAAATAACTGTGCAGAATGAATCCCATATACGAGCGACGCTGTCTGCAGTGAGTAGGTATTTTGCAATTAAAAACGACTCGTCTAGATTTTCACGGGCAGCTGACCGCCCGCCCGTCCTCACGGACTGCACTGCATTGAACCTTTTCTTCTCTAACCACCAACGACGCACTGCGACCCCCGGCGACCTGCCCCAAACCGTCGAATAACCGAATTATTGCTTCCTCGCTGTCACCCCCGTCCAAATAGCCGAGCACGGTTCAAATATTGCCAATGCTTGTCGAGCGAGCTTCTCAGTGGCAAAATCGAAAGCTGGACTTTTATCGACCTTACACAGCATAATATAGGAAAATGCAAGCGCGCAACTGCTGCGAGGCTTTCGCGACGGGTGTGTATCACGAATGTCATCTACCACGCAACAGGCTCGTAGTAAGTACATGGCATCTAACTAGCCTCTGAGAGCTTACATCTCCACACTAATTGATCCTCGGCTCGGCGGCTTGGATTGTCCACGAAGCTATAAACACTGGCACCTGCGCTAATAAATGACGTTTGGCCGTTTGGCCTGCTGGGACTCTCACTCGCCTCAAAGTCGACAGGACAACGTAATATGTAGTCAGGCATTACCGAATAACTATACCACACCACGTACTATATAGACTAGTTCGTGTTCCAAGCTCTTGCATTGCTCATTTGCTTGGCTTCTCTCCCTCTCTTTCTATCGTCCTTCTAGATACAGTGGTTCACCGAACAGATCATGGGCCCTTGCAAACCTAACCCCGCGAGTCAACCCCAGTTAGGGCTCCTCACCGACCCGACCAACTCGGGGCCTGGCCCTTGACTCTCCCCACCTCCAGACTTTCACCAACTCGATAAATAGGGAGGGGAGGTAGCGGCGCTGCCCCAGCTAACGCTCAGACGTCTCACTCTCCCTAAGCACGTGGCTACAACTAGTACCTAAGCGTCGCTGCTAGAGGTAGTAGTAGGCATCTTAGGCAGGTAATTGTCCAGGCACCTAAGGCGTAAGCACCCATCGTATTTACAGTGCACGTAGCGTTGCGTACGTAGTAGATTGCACGTACTGTATGCTCTTCTTGTCAGTGCTCCCGCGTTCGGAAGAGGGCCCAAAACGGAAGACGGACAAGGGTGCCGAAACTGGTCACGATAAACGTTTGCTCGCCTTCTGCCAACATCGTGATATGGGTAGTTCGGCCGCTTTTACCTGCGCTTTTTACCTTGCAGGCTGACAGTCCACCCCTTTCTCTTCTGCCTCTCACATCCACCGAGCGAACCGGACTCGCCCTGATATGAGCCCGAACTCAACACGCACGCATCTCCGCACTCGGGATTAGTCGGGGCAGTGGCTTGCTGTCAGAGGTTGCACGTTTGAGATGCTTGCGGATCCGCCTCCCGACGGTTAGCAAGATGCTGCTGTACACGAAGCTTGCGCCGCCCAAGGCCCCGAAGAAACGGTCCAGAGCAGGTCAGTTCGGACCCGGCATGACGGCGTCGCGCTCTTCTTTTATAACTTGCGTGAGGAGTGTCAATGCCTCCCTTCTGCCCCCCCTTTTCTTTTCCATGTTTCTTCGAGTTCAATGGCTGATCAATCGTCGTACTCATATAGGCTGCGCTCAATGGTATGTTCAACCATGCGTGATTTACATGACCTACTGATGGCGCAGACACGGGAACTAATAGGCGACTTTAGTAAAGAGAAAGTATGAGCATCCCCGATATTCAGACCTCCAATCCCAAGGTGAGGGGTGCCATGTATACTAACGCGTCATGTGGGTCTAAAAGAAGAAGAAATGCGACGAGAAGCGCCCGCAGTGTTCGCGGTGCGTTGAGCGTGGCGTGGAGTGTGCCTACGAGGCAGTGAAGCCTCGCCAGAGGAGGAAGAGAGACTCGCTATCGGGCTTCAAAATAGACACGTCTCTACAATGCACCTCTCTGGGGGCAATGTACGAATGGGAAGGGGAGGCGTTGACGCCCTGCGAATCCGAATATACGACAAGTCCGCTCGAGGCGAGGTCGGACATGTCGCCGTTGTCATACATACTCACAGACATAAGCGACGATCTGATGTCTCCTTCATACGAGACCGAGGCCGATGAGGGCCAGTGCCAGAGTCAACAGATCGTCCGAAGGAGATCATGGTCTTCCGCGCGGTCCCTGCCGCCAGAGCTCGCCATGATCGCACCGTGTCCCGTGGCATCGCCGACGCTCGAGTTCTGCCTACCAGCGTTCGCCGAGTTCTCAGATCGCCCCAACCGACGCGCCCTGGTCGATCATTTCTGCAACGTTCTGTCGCACCTCATCGTCTTCCGAGAGGAGTCTGGCAACCCATTCCAGCAGCTGGTCCTCCCGCTCTCCCACAACAGCTCGCCCGTGATGAATGCCATTTATGCCCTGGCGAGCGCTCATTTAGAGTACCGCGGCGTTCAGAACCCCGAGAAGTCTCTGTACTTCCATAACCAGGCCATTCAGGGACTATCGAGAGTGATCGAAAACCAAGTAAAAGTGGATAAGAACGAGCTGTTGGCTGCTATCATGCTCCTCGTCTATTATGAAGTGGTATGTTCGCTGACACGCACCGCAATGAATGAGAAGGGCAAGATAGCTAATCCGTGTCAGCTCGTCCAACGAGGACGGACGAATATAATCAACGGCCATCTCAAAGGGGCTTTCGCTATCATGTGTCTGAACCAAGACTTAATAACCCCCGTTGGCCTGTTCCTAGAACGCGTGCGTTTGCCCCGAACCTTGGCCTCACGGTGGCTCGTACGTGGTGCTAACGAGATCCCAGGCGTTTGGATTTTACGATGTCATCACAGCGTTATCATTAGGGACGCCTCCTTTATCAACAGCCCCAAGTGCAGGCGGTCTTCTGCCAGTTCCACCACTCGACGCTCTCCCCGCGTCTCCCCTGACCAACGTCGACACCTTACTCGGTATGGCCACAACACTGTGGCCCATCATGCATCGCCTATCCAACCTGCTGTCGACGAAGAAGGAATTAGAGGACGCCCAGCGGATGAGCCAGGCATCGAAAGTGGCTGTGCTTCGGACGGAATTCGAGGCGACGTCTCAGGCGATCGAATCCGCGCTGACGCAGTGGAAGCCCTGTCTCCCGCCCAACATCACGATGCGAGACGACGACGTGCTCGTGCTCAAGGGCGTAGAAGCGGAGGAGATCCCCGAGACGGCGCGGCTCCAGTCCATACTACACAATGCGCTGGCGTACCGCCACAGCGCATTCGTCTACCTGTACCGCACCATCTACGGCTTCTCCCCCAAGCACGAGCTGGTGCAGCGGCACTCGCACGCGGCGCTGCACCACTGCGTCGAGACGACGGCCGCCCGGGGGCCGATGAGCGCCCTGCTGTGGCCGCTGTTCGCGGCGGCGTGCGAGGCCATCGCCCCCGCGGACAGGGCGCTGGCGAAGAAGGCCTTTGGCGAGATCGAGCAGCGACAGGGCATGACGAACATCCAGGAGGCGTGGGGGATTATCCAGGAGGTGTGGAGGAGGCTCGACTCGCGAGATGACGATTTCGCCTCGGGGACGAATCCCGACCTCTGGAGGAATGTGTGTGCTGAGATGGGGGTGACTATTGTGTTCGGATGATTCCGTGCAAGAATCATACATACATACAGATAACTACACACGTACCTAACTTACCTTATATAATAGAAAACGAAATGAATAGTAGACATCAAGACTCGGCTACATGCATAGGGGAAAAAAAAACTCTCATTCTGCAGAGACGCCAGGCAGTTTCCTCTTTGGACGAGAATACCTACCGAACTACCAAATGCGTTACGGGACAGCCAGCGCGTATGCATATACCTGGCATGCAATGGGATCTATTCTCAGCATGTGTCGGGACGGTCGGCAACGACCTAACCAAGAAAGATGCTGGGACGTCCCGCAACGGCTTAGCTGGTTCGCGTGTCTCGAATATACATACATGATTTATAGACTCGTGGCTGGGGTGTGAGTGGACTGCACCCCCTTTCAGCACCTCGGTCCTGCTCGCGTTCTCTCTATTTTCTCTCCAGGCGCAGTTCGCGACCCGTTAGCCGTTTGCAGACTGCCGGCCCCCCGTCCCCGTCGGGCCCTGGGACAAGCGATGCTCCCTCCCTCGTCCCCTTATCGTGTTGTCGCGGCGCTGGGGCTTTTCCCGCCTGGCTTCCGAGATTACGGGCCTCGGATGGCCACAGCACAGCCAGCCAGCCACCAATGGCAGGGCACGCCGTTTGCTCCCTGCCTGTCCCCTCTGCTGACTGCCTCTGCTGCCGTGTCCCCGCACCAGGGAAGCCCGCAACCCCTTCTAGAACCCGGGTGGAAAGACGCAAGGCAAGAGGACCGGCGGCGCTGTGGGCTCCCAACAGCTAACGCACCCCATCCTAACCGCGGTCGTCGGCCGCTGCAACGTGACTGCCGCCTTTAGACCGACAAGGGCTAGCCTGCGTGGTGCTGGGCGGAGTGACGGATGCTGGATGCTGGGCGTGGTGTACCAAGTAGTAGGACTGCCTGGGCTGGGTCGGGGCGTCGATCAGCGGTCGTGTTCTGGCATAGTGTAGGAGACACACCCCCGACCGTTACAACGGGCGACCCAGGCGTGCCGGCTGTGTATCGTGGGCGAGTGCTAAGACTGCCGTGTGCTCCGGCTCAAAGCTGCTGTCCCCCCCACCCCACGTTCTGCCTGGGGCACGCTAGCGGCGCACAGCTGCACATACCTAAGGATAGGATAGGTACTAAGTTAGGTACTCAAGTACCTGAGCTGGGTACTGTGTAGACTTGCTACAGGCACTACTCCGTACTTGCTAAAGCCTGGGCGGACATGGGAGGCGCGGCAGCCAGTGACAACAACCCCACAGCATATTCCGATCCTACCAGAGCCCGGGGTCGTTCGACTGCACTAGTAGGGCCACGACAGCCTGTGAGAGTCCACAAAACCCCCCGCCACCAGTGCCCAGCTCGCTGTGGGCTCTCGTCCGTAGCACTGCTCATCATGGACCTTCGTCCCAGGATGGTGCTCTAGTGTGGTGCGAGCGACTCGCCGTCCCCGTCCCTCTCCGCGTCCACGCCCGCCGCCGCCGACGACGACGACACGCACCGGCCACGACGATCACGAACTGCCGAGGACCCGACGCCCGCCATGGCGACCCTCGTCAACGCCGGCGACGAGGCGTTGCCGACGCCCAAGCAGATCCGCTTCATCAACAACCAGGGCCAGCCCCCGACCAAGCGCCGCCGGATCAACGCCGCCTGCCTCACCTGCCGTAAGCGGAAGACACGGTGTGCTGGCGAACACCCCACCTGCTCGACCTGCGACAGGAACGGCCACGTCTGCCTGGGCTACTCCGACGCCGTGGACAAGCGGAAGGATGCCGGCCGGGGTGCCGGTGCTGGGCTAGACGGCAGCCAGGCCGAGCACAACGACGAGGTCGACGACTACTTCGACACCGACCCCGAGGCGGAGACGCGGCAATCCAAGGACGACCGCAACGGTGGCAAGCAGTCCGAGGCCGCCGACGGGGGCTCCGTCGTCTCGAGCCGCACGTCCGACACCCCGCAGGACTACGCCACGCCCGCCCTCCCCTTGAAGTCGGAGTCGATAGACTGGGAGGAGGTACACTCTCAAAAGTCGCAGCCCACGCCACGGCGTGAAGCCATGGCCCCGCGGCCTACAAATCCGCGCCAGCCGTCCTTCTCGACCGACGACAGCCGCAGTCCCAGCAGCCGGTCCCCCGTCCTGCACCACAGCGACAGCGGCCACCGGGTCCCCTACTTCCGCTACTTCGGCCCCACCGCCATTGTCCCGGGCTTCAAGCAGATGGTCGTCAAGGTGCGAGGCAGACGACGCAGCTCCATGTCGGCCACCTCGCCCAGCACCGGCTCTGTCCAGGCCGGCCTCCTGTCGACCTCTGTGCCCGACATCGATCTGGGCAACATTGAAGACATCCCCTTTTACGAAATTAATGACCCCAATCCCGTGCACCCCCTAATTCTCAATCTTGTCGAGACCTTCTTTGTCCGCCTCGGTAGTAATTATCCCTTCCTTCGCCGCCATAAGTTCCCTATTCTCGTCAAGGAGAAACGAGTCGAGCCTATCCTAGTGGATGCCGTCTGTGCATTGGCTGCGCGGTTCTCGGACATCAGCTTGTTCCAGAAGTGGAACGACGGGAAGCTTGCGAGGTCCGAGCACGGCCAAGCCTATGCCCAGCGTGCGAAGGCTGCCACTGTAGACACATTCGCCTGCCCGTCGGTTGCCGCCGTCCAAGCATGCTTGCTCATGGCCTATGACGGGTTCGGCGCGGACCAGGACAGTGCGCTATGGATGTATCTCGGCATCGCTATTCGTATGGCTGTCGATCTGGGTCTGCCGAGGGAGGATGGCGTCAAGTACCAAGGCGTCGAAGACGTCTGGTATGCACGCTGGCATGAGCGGCAAACTGAGCCCTTCGCCGACGGGCCTCGCCAGGACGGCGATGAACACACGTTGAGCCCCGGGGAGCGAAAGGAGATCGAGCAAGAGCGCATTGATACTTTCTGGGCCGTCTTCTTCCTCGACCGAGCCATCTCGTCTGGTACCGGGCGACCGGTAACTCTGAGAGACGATGATTTCGATTTGAGCCTCCCCAAGACATCCGTTAACCCATCGTCCGGGTGGCCTAACCCCTACGCTGCCCTACTGCACATAATTCATCTGTACGGCCGTGTATCAGACGTTTTAAACAATATAAAACAGCCAAGGGACTTGACCAAGGATAAAATTCACAGGCTAGTCGTGATGGAAAATGAACTGACAAAGCTACACCAGAAGATGGATTCCCGTCTTCGATTCGATGCCAACAATTTCCAGGCGCATGTGAAGAAGGGAAATGGCACAACCTTTATCTTACTTCATTTTTGGTTCCACGCCCTGATAATCGTACTCCACCAGCCAACGCTACTCACATCTCAGGGGACAATTGATCGCAAGCACCAGTTGAAATCTCATAGTCGAGAACTCTCCATGTCAAGTGCGAAGACCATTGCCGATATTCTTGCCTTTGCCGAACTCTTAGATCCTAGATGCTTTATCGGTAATCCTTTTACGTCTCAGCCGATTTACATTGCAGCCTGCGCCTTTCTTCTCGAGTCAAAAGCCAACTCGTCCCAACCCGATTCAAGAAACCCGTCCCCACAACCCGGCCAGAAAAGCTATGCGCCCAAACCGACAGATCCGAACAACGCGTCGTCGAAGCATTTGCTCTTAGCCTCGGCAGCCCTACAGAATTACCAGCTCTGCTACAAAGCGCTCAAGCAAATGCATGCATATTGGGGCGGCGTCCGGTACATTCTCAATGTCCTCGATCAGAAATCACATGGACAATGGGACTGCGAAACCTTCACCACAGAAGAATATGAGAGTACTAAGCGGATGCGACGGGACAATCTGTCGCAGCGGTTCGCCAAGAACTTTGATTTCCCAAGCTCTCCCATGCCCGAGAGTGGCCCGCCTCTCGCGTGGTCTCTCACGGGCACAACCAATTCACCCAACTCCAGCCTCACGCTCTTCTTCCAGAATCCCGTCAATGCGGGAATGGGACAGACCCAACACCAGCCACAGCAGCAGATCGTACAACCCCAGCAGCACAATTCGGCGCCCACGACAGCTCCCACACCACCAGGGAATATGATCTATGATCCCATTCGCCAGAGCCTTCCCGAGCCCCCGATGTACCCCCCTGCGTATCCGCAGCCGAATACATCGGCGTTGCGAGACTCGGTGCGGGTTCCCTCATCATCAACCCGCAACCACTCGCACCTGCGGTACGAGAGCCTCAATCAGGAGGATGCAGCCAAGATAACCCAGACGCCGGAAAGCAAGCTGCCAATCAACTCGATCGGCTCGCAGGCACCCGGCACTATCCCCGCAGCCTCGTACACGCCCAACAATGCGCAGTCGCTACCCAGCTACGACCAGCCGGGCTATCTCTCGGGGGCCTCGCCGTCCAGCACACAGAGCCAGACTTTTGGAAATAGTAGCCACCCCGCGCAGCTGGTCGCGGCGGCGTACGCAGGGGACGGCGGGCCGTCGACATTCGCGTCGAGCGGCAGCGGGCTCGCGGCTAGTGGCTACTCGTACGTGGGCGCGCCCGGGTCCGGGTCGGACCTGCACCTCCTGACGTACGACAACGAGACGGACATTGGCCAGCATCTCACGAGCTTCGAGCACACGGAGATGATGAGCTGGTTCGGGGACTACTTCCCCCCCGATGTGTTCGGGCTGTACCCGGGGGAGACGAACATGTGATGACGAGACGCGCAATGTACGAAAAGTCCATAATGGTCTGTCCCTCCCATGACGGTTATCATGCAAAGCGGATGTGTATTCTACCCGTCATTTTTTTCTGGGCGTTTGGTTTTGTACATCTCGGGTTGGGCGGGTCGGGGGATAACTGAAAAACATTACTTGTGATGATTGATGAGGTGAAGGTGCCGATGACTATCGACTTATTGACCAGACGGCGCAGATTGGAAGAGAAGGAGGCGAGACTCAATATGTTGATTTGATACCCCCTTATGCAATCCTCGGCGAGTTTATTTTTTATCGGTTTGTCTTTGTTTTATTTTTGTTTTTTGTCTGTTTTTTTATTTATTTACTCTATCTATGTCTAATTCAGTCGGCGTATGATGGGCGGGGAGTGGGAGTGGGTGGTAGGTAGCGCGCATATCTCCTGAGAGCATTATATACAGATGGGGTTGCTCAACTTCGTGAGGAGAGGGGGAGGGGGGGAGGAAAAACGGCAGAGGCAAAAAACGAAAAAGCACGGAGGGTACGCCGGGGCATTTTCGATTGGCCCACGTTACCTCACTGAATTGTGTCTTCGATCTATTCTGCGCCGGCTTCTATTGGGTGGGTGGACGCACAGCACAGCACAGCACAGCACAACGGCTGGCTGGGCTGATTATTTGGGGTGACGAGCCGACCCGTGCTGGGTTACCTTCGGCTACCTACCGTGTGGTCTGACACATTATTTATACTGGACTGGACCTACGTATTTCGCTGTACATACTTGCTTATACTTGTCCGAGCAGCCAGCTGGCAGCTAGCTTTTCTGGTTTTGTCTCTACACCTGATTTTTTTATGTGTCAGGGGGAGCACTAGATGGCATTACCACGGGCAACCGCATAAGTTTTTGTTGCCGACGAGAGATGCACATTGGAATGAATGATTGGGAGGTCTGCGTTGGCTTTGGTACTTTGGTAGTCGTTGAATGACTACGGTACGATTATCTCTATCTGGGTTTGATACGAACTAACATAGTATGTATCGTCGAGGCGAGAAGGGCGGGGCCTTGATATATACAATTCAGATTATCGAGTGGATATGAGAGTTGGCTCTTGATCTTTCTTGGGTGACTGGGTAAGAGATGGAAGTCTCAAATACCTGGAGACGCTAGAATGGTATCAAATGTCCGGTCTGCATCTTAGATAACTTACTCAGTTCCCTTTCAGCAGCTGCAATACCTAACTTATTACTATAACAGTTTATGAGGACACTCAACTCTTTTGAGACCATGGTTAGGCCAAAGGGATAACGGGGTCGTTTGTTGTATACCTACTTACCTAGACCTAAGAGGTAGGTATCAACCCCCCTTTTCACAGATGACAACGTTATAGCTCACGACGACGAACTTTGACCCTAAACCCCTGAGGCTTCACGAACCAGCGATTTTGGGTAGTCCATGAGTCCTCGGCACCCCCGTCTGCAAGCTCAAAGTCAAAGTCGCGGATAAGCCGCGGTATCAGCTTGCTTATCTCGAGCGTCGAGATGTGGCGACCGATACATGTCCTAGATCCCGTACCAAACTGCAAGTGAGAGAGAGGGTGATATGTCAGTTAGCTACGTCCAGATGAGGGAGTGATCCGCGGAGAGTATAACCAACCGGTATCCATTGACGATTCATCTCCGCAAGCTTAGCCTCGTCTTTCACCAGCCATCTCTCCGGTCTGAACTCGTCGGCATCCGCGCCGAACACTTTGGTGTTCCGATGTGCCACCCAGGTATTAATGCCGACGATCGTCTACTGCACAGTCAGCCCTCTCTCCTCTCTCTATACTTCAACCATGAGGGCCAGGAATATCGGCGACGATTGCTCACATCGGCCGGGAAGAAGCGTCCGCAGATGGTCGCGCCGCCCTCGGGCACGACTCGCTCCAGCGGCAAGCCCGTCGCCGGGTGCATCCGCAGCGCCTCCTTGACGACGGCCTGGAGGTACGGCATCTGCTGCGTCTCTTTGAAGCCGAAACCATCGGACAGCAGCCCCTGTGCTCGGAAGCTCGCAATCTCGTCGCGCAGCCGTCCCAGGCAGGCCGGGTGTCGGAGCAGGTAGTAGAGGATGGCGGCGAGGCTGATGCCGGTGGTGTCGGAGCCGGCCGCCATGTTGGCCGTGCACCCGGCCAGGACGTGGTCTATGGTGAACCCGTCCGGATCCCGCTCGTGCCTCGCCAGGAACTTGGAGAGGAAAGGCTCGGCGACCGCCACGGCCGCCTCCTCTTCCCCCTCCTCCTCATCTCTCTTCCGCGCCGCCGCCGCCGCCGCGCGCGCCTCTTGCTCCGCCGCGATCCTGGCCCTGGAGAGCTTCACAACGTACTCCCGCCCCGCGCCCCTGCCGCCCGCGCGGTAGTTCACCACGGCGAAGGCGAGGCGGTGGAAGCGGGCGTAGACGCCCACCAGCGCGCCGTAGCGCAGCGCGTCCTCGATGGCGCGCATGACGCCCCGGACGTCCTCCCCGCGGTCCAGGAAGCCGATGCGCCGCCCGCCGTACGTGATCTGGCCGATGACGTCGAAGGCGTAGCACTGGAGCCAGTGGCCCATGTCGACGGGGGCGCCGGCCCCGCTCATCTCCTCGAGGCGCCGCGCGAGGACCGCGCCGCACGCGTCGACGTACGGCTCGTACGAGACCAGCGAGGTCATCGAGTAGGCGCCCTGCAGCCGCCGCCGCGTGTCGGCGTGGCGCCGGATCGAGCGGTCGCCGAAGAGGTTCCAGCCGCCCGGGGCCGTCCAGGCGTCGTACCACGAGGACTTGGCGAAGCGCGTGCCGTGGCCGTAGATGGTGCCCAGGGCCGCGGGGTCGCCGCCGATGCTGTAGCGATTCGGGCCATAACGAATGACATCTCCTATTATTCACGGATGAGTTCTTCGCTTTGCCTTCCCATGTGGGTGGTTATAATCGGGGATGATACGTGCCGTATTTCCTATGTAGCTCCACGTTCAGCTTCTCCCAGTGACCCTGCCTCACCCGCCATAGATACCACAGGTCGCTGCATCGCGCGAGGAACGGCCCCGGCACGGACCGCAGGGGGGATAGCGCGGAGCGGACGAGCCGTTGGAGAACGCAGCCGAGCACCAGGGCGCCGAGGACGCGGAGCAGCGCAGCGGAGACGTCCATGGCGATGGCGGCGGATGTGCTGTATACTAAGGTATGTGAGTTCACTTATAGAAGTTTGGCCCCGTTCTTGGGGGTTATTCAGCGAGGCGAGAAACTGCTTAGGTTAGTTAGTTAGCATTGAAGCTGCTCTTCTCCTTCTTAACCCCGGCTAGGTAGTCCTCCGCATCCCGGAACTCCTCTTCCGCCCTTTTGCGTGCCGATTACCTAAACAAAGAGGGGAGCGCCGTCAGCAAGGCTCGTGGTGGATGGCTTGGGAGGTAGTTCTTCTCCTATCGATGCGATAGTCTGATGCAGTATCAAAGTTGCCTCTGGAGATCCTCTCCTTGCTTTCACAAGAGATTTGGCCGGGCTTTAATAATCTTAACAGCCTCAGCTTCTTTCGCCAGGCACTTCCCTTCCGGGTTCTATGTCCAACCCTTTCGCTTAAATATGCCTGATTCAACTACCCGTTCTATTACATTCATCTCTCTCAGTCCGTGTACATGTAACAGCATGTCCAACGGTGAACAAACATATACTTACCAAGGGTACCTTACCTATGATGGTGCGTAGTTACAGTACTTATCTGCCAAGTCTGACGGGGGTGGTCAATGGGGTTGGAAGCTATTGACGATGCAGCAGAGAAGTTATATTTGGCATCAGAACTCAGCCCACAGCGTCAATTTGTCCTGACTTTACGAAGCAAACGCGCTAAGAGAACCATTGGTTAGTAGCAATTTAACGAACTGATGATTGAGATCTACTTCGTGCGATCTTCAGGGTTCTCAGGAAATTTCCGAGTGAATTGTGGGCGATGCAAGTCATACAAACCGATCCAAGATCGCACACAGCGGTTAGATCTATGTGGACTCGCAGATCCGCCGATCGGCGTGTCTATCAGAGAACCTCGTTACATGAAGTCAACTACAATTTCATAACACATATATGCGTTCAATACCTTTTATCAATTCTTCTTTTCTATGACAAGGGACGACATTTATGCAATATGCTCGTGGTTCTCTATTTGTATGCAAAGAGACGTAAATCATTATATACAACTTCAACTTATATGAACAAGAAAGATAAAGGTCATCATCAAATATTCCATCACCCCGAGTTCGTTCAACCCTTCAGGGAGCGGTTGCTGCGCTGCAGCGACACGCTCAGCAGCCGGCGTAGATAGCTAAAAAGGGAACAAAAGTTAGCAAAACTGGCCCTCTTTTCTCCCGCGAACCCCTGTATTTCCTGGAAAGGGATGACAAAACTTACACTGAGCGAAGAGCGCATAGGTATCGGCGTGATTCAAGTTCTGCTGCGCAGAGAGGCTCTGGACGAAGTCGTAGCCGTATCCGCCGTAGTCCTCGGTGCCGGCGACGGAGCTCAAGTGGGTGGTCTCGTGCAGGACGGTGCTCTGCTGGTCCTGGTCGTGGCACTGGCTGCTCGCCGGGGAGAGCTCGCTGAAGTAGATGGGGCAGTTCACCATGTATCCCTCTGAGGGAAGGGTGCTGCGGATCGCCACCGTCAGCAATTGCCCGTGGAAGGAGAGCGTAACGATCTCAAGGTTCTTACTTACTAGGCAATGACGCCGTCTTCACAGGCGTTGTACACATCCGAGCAGTAATAGGGGGCGCCGGCGCTCGTGCTGCCGCACTCGTCGGCGATGTTGTTGAAGACGTCCATGACGAACGACCGCGTCTCCGCGTCCGCGTTCTTGAAGTACTCGGCGAGCTTGTCGTCGTCCCACTGCGCCACGGACGCGGCCTTGGTGGCGAGGTCGGCGCAGCCCGTGATGCCGTCGGCGGTGGCGCTCTGCTCGGAGCCCGAGCAGTCGCTCTGGACGTCCTGGCGCTTGGCGCGGGCGTGGAAGGCCTTGAAGACCTTAGAAGCTGCAGTGCCGTCGACCGAGGCCCTGACCAGGTTGCTCGAGAAGGGGGCGACACCAGTGATCTCGTTGCTGCCGGCCCGCGCGTACTGCAGGGCGCCCTCGGAGACGATGTCGAAGGCGCCGCCGGCGCTCAGGTCGTGCAGCTGGGCCACGTCGAACTCGGCTTTGACCGTCTTGCCCGCCGGGATCACCTGGAAGGCCGACGCCTTGAGCCCCGTCTGCTTGACGCGCAGGCGGACGCCGCTGAAGGCGACCTTAGACTTTCCCTGCGTCACCTTGACCTTCTCCGTAGGGTGTTTGTCGAGGAACGAGCCCGTCTTGAAGATTTTGAGGCCCTCGGTGCCCTTGTTGGTGATGCTGGCCTTGACGCCCGTGTTGCCGACCATCTCGATCTTCACGTCGAGGGGCGAGACCGGCTTCCCGATGCTCACGGAGGCGGCGCTGGCCACGGTGGCGAGAGCAGAGACGGCGGCGGCAAACTTCATGGTGGCAGGTAAAAGGGGTTTTTATCGTGAGGCTGCAGGGGAAAGAGAAGGGGGCTATTGAGGGGTGAAGCTGGTGATGATGATGGAAAATGAAAACCACTTAAGCCCGGAAACACTCTGGATTTATACTCGAGTGCGGCTCAAGCTGGCTCTGCCGGGGGATTATGAAGCGCCCGAAGGCGTATACCATCCCGAAGCGCCATGATAACCTCAAAGACACCCGATGATGCCGATCGATATTATGAGCGATACCTAAGGAGGCATGTGCTTTGGGGTTGGAAGTTTTGTCGATATGGCCCAGTATCATGCTCTATCCTTGTTGTGTCGATCACAGACGGGTAAGACGAAGCCTACGGCTTGCTATTTGTGGTTGTCATCATAGCCATTGTAACAGGTAAGTTGAGATAGGTCCTCCTTGTGACTAAAAAGCTTCATCTCTCCCAGCCGAGAGCCTGCCTGGGGAGGCGTGCAAACACTTATGATGTGCAATACTCATACTGGTAACGGAAGGACGTCAGGGGAAAACCGAAGATCAACGGTTGACGTTCAGGGTTCTACGGTGTTGATACCCATCTGGTGATCTTGGCAGTTGTCGATCGTGACTTTGAGACTTACCGGTTGTTCAGCTAGACTAGACAAGAGGTTCTGACATCTCCTGCCTTGTTTACCGTCTTTCCCCTTACCCAGAAGAATAAAGTTAAACGTTCGGCACACTTAGCTTCTGTGAGAGCAACTCAGCGTCAGTGTGTCTAAGTAACGTTGAACTGCCGGCCCCGGCCCTGCGCCCAGCAACCGGAGCGGTCGGAGAATTAAGGTCTTCCGGGCAAGAGTGCTTATATCGTTCAAACCCGTTTCTTGGCGCCTTCGTCGCTTGATCCTCGACAAGGATATTCAAGCCAGTTTTTGCGCTGGCTGCCGATCACTCGGAGGACCGAATCGGAGTTCAGCCTCGCAGCAGATGACTGGCATTGCCTCGAAAAAGTCACGCCCCTGAGTTCTAACCCAGCAAAATGTTGGCTTCATATGTCGCCCGTCAAGTTCTCTGCGGACTGGGCTATATTCTGCATATGATATACCAGAGATTCGCAACGACTGGTATGGATAATGTCTTACGACTTCGTCTTGCACATAACCATCAGCGGGATAAACATAATGATAATGTCATCCGTTTTCTGAACCTTCTTGTGTATGTTAAATATCGTAGAGACTTCTCAGCCGCTGAACTGGCAATCCGAACAACTTCGAGTAGGTGTAGGTGATAACGACGCCAGCCACTTTTGGACACCTACTCTTTCTGGAAAATACGGCGGGTTCAGTGGATTTAACACCCGGAATCGGTTGATGTCCAATAACATTCGAGAACGCCGGATCTGCTTCGGGAGTTGCTCGCCAAGCCGTAGTAGACAAGCGCTTACGGGATGTTAGTGGTTCGCGATGTACTCGTGTGTCTGTTTCAAATGGCATAGCAATAATATCCTCAACCATTCAACTCCGGCCGAGTCCGAGTCGATCTCTGAGAGCCAAGAGCTCAGAAACAACGGCCTTCTTAAACGGTCGTGGTGCGATGGAAGCTGATAACAGGACCATGGCTGCTTATAGCGCAAATGTGAGACCATTAATGGCTAGTCGGGGCCGAATGAAGAAGCTGGGCACGATAGAGGTACAACGGGTGGCATTGCCAAGCATTCTTATAGTGGTGCCTATGAGTGTCATACGTCAGGTACGTAGGCTTCAAGTGCCGGGCCATCATCTCCTTTTCGCCAGATATACTGTACTGTCTATCCAGTCCTGTTCTCAGTAGCACTTGAAACCTATCCTATCTCCAGAATCTCAACAGAATTAGCTGCCTTAGAGTAGGAAAACATCTATTCATTCTTCGGAAACCGACGGTGGACATCGGAATACCCACCGCTCTAACCCCAGTTGAAGCTCCCCGCATCGACGATCCCGCCACAGCCGACAGTCAACGCGAGGTGGCAGCGTTCATGGTTTCCCAGAACTCCTCATTCTCGCGAGGCCGGATCCTCGCTGTGCTCGCCACCGCAGTTCTTCTTCTCGTCTCCTGGAATATCTGGTCGCCCGCTGACGCCGGCGCATCCTCCATCGCATCGCAGCAAGCGCGCGTCGACATGTCGGACTCGGTCCTATCCGCGCTGGAAGTATCGGTCCAGCAGGCGAGCTCGTCGCCGCCCAAGCTCAAGATCGGCGTCACCAACCGGCACTCGGGCCCCGTGACGGTGTTCACGTGGAACTCGCCGCTCGACCCGCTGGCGGTGCAGCTCGGCCTCCTGTCGTTCACGCCCGAGGGCAAAGACACGGTCGACATCCCCACGATCCAGCTGCGACGGGTCATGCCCCCCGGGGACGACGCGTACGTCACCATCGAGCCGGGCCAGACCGAGGAGCGCGAGGTGCTGCTCAAGAAACCCATGGTGCCCCTCGACCAGCTCCAGGGCAAGGTCACGGTGGTCTGCAAGGGCGAATGGAAGGCGGTGTGGGCATCGAGGAAGGGGGATATATCGGCCGAGTCGCGCAAGAACGGAGGAGCCGACGATGCGGCGTTGACGGGGAGCTTCGAAAGCAAGCCGGTGGACGTCGAGTTTTAATGCGCATCCATTCCCTCATCTCGACCGCCTGGTGGTTCTAGGTAGCCCGGATGATGACAACATGTACTCCGTATTTGGGAGCCTACTTAGTTAAGTACCTACCTATTGCGCGCCGCGTGCCGCCAGAGACAATAGTCAAGCGCTGGGTGATTCCTTTCCGCTCGTGATTTTAATTGCTTGGGATTTCCAGGTGCCGTATTTCTTAGGCTGCTGCAGCCACTTTAACCCCCGAGATATTCTTGTAGGTACCTATTTGCGGGGGGTACCTTCCTGGTGTCTGTGCCTAGCCACGGTTGTACTGGGCATGCAAGTACCGACTTTTAGTTAGCTACTTGCCTACTAGGTAAGTACCTACCTACAGGCGGACCAAGGGCAAATGAGGCAGATACTCATCGAGTCACGTAAGCCATGGCGTACCCTGGCAGGCATCAACAAGTGCAGTTTTACTTGTACAACGAAGCAATGACCAACAAACAGCCAGCTGTTACCTAGTTAAGTACTTAACCTACCTGGACTGGACACAGGGACCACTCCAAGTACAGAGTACCTGTGTGGACATGTAGACGCAGAGTATCCCACCCCTCACTTGCCAGGCAGCTCTGGGCCTGTCGCTACCTGTGAGTAACCTACCTCCTTAGCCTACAAGTACCTAACCTGTACCCGGGGGTGCGGCCTCTTTGGACGCGCTCACGGGCATCATGTAAGGCACCTATACGTGCATACCTTACTCACATCTCTGTAGGTACCTAACCACCTCGCTGGAATGATATAACTACATGCACCATGTACGACATGAGCCTCGTCCGGCTCGAACCTGACCTGTCATGCCCCATCACCCCACCAACAACCTAATTGTGCCTGAGCGCGTGTCCGACAACGCATCTGACAACGTACCGTTGAAGCGTTGAGGGCCGTTTTCCTGCTGTGCTTTGAGAATGTCTCGAGTTCCAACCGCCTAGTCCTCACCGTGCGCCTCCCTCTCCAGCCCACCGAGCTATCTAAGCTTCTTGCCTGGTGCGCTGTGCAGCCTTTCCGGTGCTCGGCTTCACAGCACCCGGTTGCCAGCTACCAAGATATCGGCAACGAGCGTCGGGACGCCAGTTTGATGCAAAGAGCCTGGAAGGCGTCGATTCACTGAGCCATACCTGATGCTCGCCTAGGCACTTCTACCTATCTGGGCACGTAAGCACAGCCGCAAGAACCTTCACTGGTTCTCTTCTTGCCCATTCTTTTGAAAACCGCGTCAGCCTCTCTCGCCTTCGGTCTACCTCGCCGCCGCTGGCCGTCTCTCGGACTCATGAGGGCAGCTTAGCCAGCACGACCATCGCATCCCGTCTATTTACGCCTCTTCACTGCAGCTGCTCGGACGCGGGAGACTTCTGGCCGTACAGGGAAGGGCTGTTTGGGGCGTTGTCGCCCGTCTTTCTTCAGTACATCCGCTTTCCTACCGGCACTGAGCACTGTTCAATTGTGTCTTCACCTCGCGAGTAGCGCTCTACCACTAACTACTGGTATTAAATGCAATACTTGCCAGTCCCTCTTCTTCTCCGGGCTCTCTTGTTATAGCCCCCAGCGACCCATAATGGCACAAACACACAAGCTACCGCCAGCGCCCCTTCATTTCGTTCTGCCTCAGTTTCTTCAGCGGTTCGCCCGCTTCGCGCAGTTCCCATACGATATTCGATATATGATATGGGACCAAGCTATCCTTTCACCTGGTATACATTTTCTTAAATTCGTTGAGCCTCCCGCAAACCCAACCCACTACGCATCCGCATCTGTGCGGGCCGGTGGGATTGGACCGCTTGAGGTGCTGCTTGGGAGCCATGCGGAGGCAATGCAAGATACCAAAAGCGTCGCCTATTCGGCCATTCTCACAGCCGTATTCGACGATGCCTGCGCCGATGCCTCATATTACGTCATTCGGAACGGGACTCTGGCTCAGCTGGGTGACTCATGTAACGAAGCCAGGTCCTTGGTCAAGAAAGCACTTGAGCGTCCAGACAACCTCATATTAGACAACGGACTGCTCGTGTTGCTTCAACGGTCCTCCGACGTCGTGTGCATTGATTATCCTGATATGATACACGCCATTGTTCTTGGGAAGTGGGCGGACCAGCTAAATCTAGACCAACTCGCCAAGATCCGCCGACTAGCTGTTCGTTATCACCACGAGTGGGACAATGGTATAGTATGTAGGCAGTGTGGACAAGTGCACTTTGGACCCGGGAAGCATTCTTTCCCCCGACACGTCTACGAGTTTGCTTCTCTGTTCAAGAACTTAGAGGCCTTTTACTTCATAGACTACCTAACTCTGCGCAAGCCACCACACTCCACTAGCTGCCAAGGTGAGCACTATACCGCCCACGAATTATGCTTCATTCTATCCTAATACTAACGATGATTCTAGGCCACAGTGAACCCCGCTGGCGGTTTGCGAGTGGCATAAACGGGCGAACATACTTCGAGGCCGATCTAGAGACTTGCACGACACACACGCGTGTACACGAAACGCTGACATGGCTTCGCAACAATTATATCATTCATTGCATGCGCAAATCGAGGGGCCCGTCACAGCCGGGGGCAGTTCGCTTCGGGGTTCTCGCCTGTGAGTGGGATCCGGATCAAAAACTTGTACCGGCAAAACGCTTCGCAATCAAGAAGGCCCCGGTTAGAAAGAACCAAATAAGGAAACGCGTTTCGAGGTTTACGCCGAAAACCTCGTCCACGATATACGACGGCCCATGTGCCGGACATACCAAAGTCGATACTCTCCCTGTTGTTTTTGGCAACGGTGGGAAGTCGGAATTCGATTTCAGCCTGGACTACTCTACAGGGGCAAAGCACGCACTCACACGATCGAATTCCAGATGACTGTATGTGTATTTAAACTTCGGGGAGGGGGCGGACGAGAAGAAGACGCGGAATCCTCGTCGTCCTTTTCTTGTTGCGTTGCAGCAAGACTACGATACCCCAGACTGTCAAGGAAGGTGGCAAGGTGCCGCGGAACATCAGCTGTCTTTATCCTTCTTAATTCGACGTACAAATTAGTATGGCTACATAGCCTGCAATGTGCCGTCAACCGTAATCAGACCTACAACCCACGGTAAGCATGTTGCAGATGACAAACATGTAGGTATTCCACTTCGAGTGTCCCGGCTAGCATAGGTATCGTGTGATTCTATTGAACGAAGCACTTAGCGGAAGCTATTTTATAGTGGAAGTATGTATCTGCGTTACTTTTATACCTAGCATGATACCTAGTATCGGCAATAATGGGCATGATACTTTCCAGCTCAGAATGTGCCGTGGCTTGCTACCTGACATAGCTGTCTCCCGTGACAACCCATCCCATCCTAACAAAGAAGTAACAACGTACCATGCGTGTGTGGGAATGCCTACCCACCTACGTACAAGCCCATTGGCTAGCTTGGGGGGTTACAGCGCATGTACATTAAACACATAGCAAATCGTATGCTTCCCACATGTACCCCAGCGGGCGCTGGATGTACTTAAGCACGCATGAACGGTCACACTAGCAGCTCTAGAGGTCAGGCTGGGCAAGAACAGCAACCCAAGTGCGACACCACTCAGTAAATACGCCAATACTTACACGACAGCCCGCTTAACAAGTACATCAGCACGCATCTATTACCCAGTACGCAGTAGGTGCCTGGTTTGAATACCAGCTCGAAGGTACATATGCTCCCTCACTGCCTCCTGACGTTACTTAACTACTACGTTAGGTAGGTACTTTGTAGCTTACCGCGCCTATACGACCTCGCAGCAACGGTTACCTGCGCCTTCCCTCACAACTTCCCCTCCCCCTCCTTTTCTGGGCCTCTCTGCCTGGCAGTCACTTACTCCCGTCAGCTCAACGTCTTGTGTGATCACCTCTTCATCCTCTTCCTCTTTCTCTTCCTCTTCCCCTTCCTTTCTCGGAGTGCAACGCCCATTTCCCGCATCCCGCACCTCTCACCTCGTCCGGGCCCAGCTTCCAATGCAAACACGTCTGTGCAGCTGATCAGATCCGGAAGAGAAAAGAAACGCTCCGATCCTACGTCCTGCTTCGATAGGACGGCACCGTAGCGGTGGTATGCAGTGGCTTGCCGCAGATATCTGTCGCTCTCGGGAAGGAAACGACGAGAAGTCCGAGCAGCCTGCAACTTGCTTGTTGCATCACCCGTGCCTATTACACACCCCATCTCCTTCAACGTCCAATTAGCCGTTGCCCGCACTCTTATCTCTCCGATTCCCGTCTTGAAGCCACTTCCACTCTTCTGCGTCCCTCTTTTCATCACCCACAACCGTTATCACCATCAGGAGGCTAAGCAGCATAGCGGTCAATCTATTTAGCAGTCATGGCGCAGCGGCAGCCCACCGGATACGCCGTCTTCATGAAAAATGTGCCTCCACAATTAACAGATCAGAGTCTCAGAGCTGAGTTGTTGCCTTTCTTGACATCACTTAACATTCAGGATTGGATATGCGACAAACCTCGTGGGAAGCCTTTTGCTATTCTTACCTTTCTTCACCGGAAGGACGGCCAGACCTTCTTGAGCAGATATGGTCTACAGCCATTGCCTAGAAGTAATCTTTTTGGCGAACAGAAAAGCAGGGCTCGCCTCGTCATCTTGAATAAACAGATCTATTGCAGTGAGAGCGACAGGGGCGTCGATTCCACATTGCTAAGAGTTCTGGAATTGGACGCAGAGAAGAGATTGCGGCCGCCCGAGCCCGCCGAGCATTCCCGAAGACACAATCCTGTTGTCTTCGGGGCCTGGGCACTTTCTTGCGGTCACTATGAGTATCCGAAAGGGAAATTGGCATATACTGCCGACATTCAGTGGCCCACGACAAATGGCATCGCTAAGTTTGCCAAGGAAGCTTTAATTGTCTCCTTTCTGCAAGGTCGCGGTCAAATACGCGGTACGTTTCCCCTCGGTTGCTTAGAACCCAACGCAGCTAGATTGGAAAGCAGTTGCTAACCAGGTACGCTCCCTATAGTCGAGATCCCATACAGAATAATTCATGAGGTGGTCATCTCTGATCGGCCAACCACTCTGTTCCTAACACTGTGGGAACCGCCAAGATTCTTTCTTCAACAAACCTCAGAAGTCCTGTTAATGAACCAATTCCGGGGTTTGGGGATACATGACGCTCCCGGCCTCTCTCGCCCTGGCGACAGGGAACGTTTAAGCAAGATTCCTCACGATAATGCAGACCATGGTGAAATTCTAGGCCAGTCACTCATCTATTCGATAACACTTTCACCAGAAGAATTCACCTCCAAAGTAGCACGATTGATGGAAAACGAGTATTTGAACTGTTCGACACACAACATCCTTAGCACCTCTATCAATTGCAGTTATATGGCTGAGGGATTTGCCTCATTCAAGTCTGTCATTGCGGATTGTGCACGAATTATCCCTTTTGATACTCTCTATCAATTTCAAGCATTGGTTCAAAATGGGTATCTCCTCCCTTTGACAGCTGAGAGCTTAGTTTGTCGATTACATGCGAACAGATTATATAGCATCTCTAAAGGAGCTGGGAATCCAGAAAAGACAGAAGCCGGAGCCATAGCGACCCTTCTTCCCTTCTCGGCTCAAGCCGTAAAGAGTGAGTACTTCTAAAACTTTGATATACCTGATCGATTCATGCAGAGGCTAGATATTCCTGTCGTTTGCTTGTCCCCCACAACTGCTGACTTTGGGTCGGATTTCCAGAACTGTTTTCGCAGATCCCGTTCCCTGGGCCAGGAACAGAAGCAAAATTGCTTAGTGCAGATGAGATATGGTCACTGCTTGAGTCGAACGAACACGAAATTCAACTCGGCCTAACCAGAAAACTAATCTCAGAGAGAGCACGCCAGAATTTGACTATGGTCTACAAGGTTCAAGTGACTCCTACCAGAATCATATTCAATGGACCTGAGCCAGAAGCAAAGAACCGCATTCTTCGGAAATTTTCGCGACACATTAGTTATTTTGCCCGGGTACAGTTCTGTGACGAAGATGGCCAGGATATCTATTTCAACCCAAAAGGTGAGTTATGTTCCTATGGGTGTTCTCAAGGTCTCTTCAAAATGTTAGCAGCTATTCGCTTTTCTTCGGCTTAAAGCCTACAAAGAGCTGGTGCTTTGAAGAGTTATGAGATTATCCCCAATACGCATCTCGCCTCGTCTGTCGCCAGATTAGTACCTGAAGGCCTCGGTATTCCTATATATACTCTCCTAACTGCGTTTCTTTATTCAGTCTCACTCGACAACATCTATGCGAGGTTCGTGAAGATTCTTTCCGTCGGCTTCCCAATTGCCGGACGATTATACAAGTTCTTGGGTTTCTCCCATTCATCTCTAAGGTCAGTAGGCCCCGTTAAATACGCTACGCCTGATAAGAATGCGGTCGTTCACGGCTTTACTACTACGACCCCTCAAAGTCTTGATACTACATATAAACAGTCAACGGTACATATTCTTATTTATTTTCTAGGTCTCGCGCTGTTTGGTTTATGGCAGCTTTCGTGGATGACGATGGACGACTACGAAGCTATGATAGGGTGATATCTGAGCTCGGAGATTTCAAGGGCATCCGCTCGCCTGCTCGATGGTATGTATTAAGGACTTTCAATGGTTCTCTTCCCCGGAATTATGCATTGAACGCCATATTAACTTTACTTAAAGTGAGTAGATACCAATTCACTTCCCTAGCGAGAATACGATTGTGGATATAATAAAAGGCATGGCCTATGTCTAGAACGTCAATTAACCCATTCGAGTTTCGTAGGTGCAGCGCGAATCGGTCAAGCCTTCTCCGAAACACCCATAGCAATTAATCTTGAAGCACTTCAAACTACCATTGAGCTTTTCCCAGATGTCAAGTCTAAGGACGGAAGCCGTGTGTTCAGCGATGGAGTTGGAACAATTTCTAGGGATTTGTTGGAGGCAATCCGGAGTAGGATGCCTCAGAAATCAGGCACCGCCACTTGCCTGCAGATTAGATGGGCTGGCGCTAAAGGCATGCTTAGTCTAGACGACACCCTCAGCGGTACTGTCAGTGAGTAATAACCCCAGCAGAGCATTTTGAACTTCCAACCCATTTGAGGGCGAAAGGCCCATTCGCTCTACGGTACTTAACACTGAGCGCCGTGAAACTAAATGTATAAAACAATTTACTAATAATAACTCTGACAGTGCGCGTACGGGATAGCATGATAAAGTTTAACAGCAATGACACACAAAATCTTGAGATATGCGACGTTGCAAATAAACCCATACCTCTTGTTCTCAATCGTCAGATGATCAAAATTCTCGAGGACATGAGAGTGCCGGAGTCATGGTTCTTCAAGGCTCAAAACCGAGAGCTTGATCGCCTGCGCAACATCACTGCCTCTACTTATAACACAGTTACATTTCTGAAACGTCAGAAGATTGCAGAGCAACTGGGCTTCTACCGTTTCATCCGGAGCCTGCAAAAACTGGGGCTTGACTACAAAAAGGATCCTTTTCTCTGCGCTGTTGTCGAAACAGTTGTGATGCGCGAAGTTCGCCTTCTCAAACACAAGTCTCGGATCCCTATTGAACAGGGTGTAACATTGTTTGGGGTCATGGATGAATTTGGGTTCTTGAGTGACGATGAAGTTTTTATTACGTTTGACAATCAGCAGGGAAAAACATGCCCTCAACTCCACAATCGCTTTGTCATTATCACACGGTCACCAGCTTTGCATCCGGGAGACATTCAGATTCGCCGAGCGGTTGTGCCACCACGCGACCATCCTCTTTCCAGTCTGTCAAATTGTATTGTCTTTAGCCAAAAGGGTAGCCGAGACCTACCCAGCCAACTCAGTGGAGGTGATCTTGAGTAAGTACCCAATGTTGATTTCCCTGGAGCTCTCCTATGTGCCAAAACTAGGGTAGCTTCATGATGAAGTTGCTCTTCAAAGGAGTTCGCAGCCATAGGCTAACCAATTCTCCGTTTAGTGGCGATATTTACAATATAATATGGGACGATTGCGCTGTTGATGAATGCCAGCTTGAATTCGAACCTGCAGATTATCCTCGAGTCCCGCCACTCGACATAGGGCGAGATGTGCAGGTATCGGATATGACGCAATTTTTTGTAAAGTTCATGGCAACTGATCAGTAAGTCATATTTCAACTAATATCCTGCTGCCCCCCTCCCTTATGGTTGGTCATTTGAAGGTATTTGAAAATACCGAGGAGCTCGAAAGCGCCTAAAGGCAACTATTGAATCCATATCATTTCGGAGACCAGACTCGTAACTTGTTCTAACCTTACCTATAGGCTAGGACTCATTGCAAATAGGCATATTATTCTGGCCGACATGCACGATGCAGGCACCGTTCATGACGACTGCAAATTACTGGCAGAGATGCATTCGACTGCCGTCGACTATTCCAAGACAGGCATAGCAGTGGATATGAAAAGAATGGCGTCTTTGAAGAGAACCAATTACCGGCCAGACTTGTGGGTTTCGATGAACTCATCATCTTTGGAATCCTATTTAATGATCTTACAGTATAGCTCCTGCTCCGCCTGCTAACATCGTCGATAAAACTGAGATTCGCTTTGAGCCACTACCAGTCGAAGAGGACGGAATAGATGAAGACGACGAAAGTGGGCCCAGACACAAGTTTTACAAATCGGATAAGATACTTGGCAAGTTGTACCGTGCCATCGACGAGAAGAAGATTTGGAAAGACGATATTCACCTGGTGGTTAATAGTTCTGGCCCTTCTCTGTGGGGTGAGCTGTTCGTACATATAGTGCGCCAGTGCGAAAGCTTAGCGAAGGTTGATTGGCGCAGAGCAATAACGCAAGCAGATAGCATTCGACGAGCGTAGGTATTCTCCAATGTGTACGTGCCTATTGGCCGCTGACAGTCAGCTAGGTACGAGGATACGATCTGGACGACCAGTGTCGACTATTCAGAGCATTCCTCCAAAGCTATCAACGAAGTGGAGGTTTTTACTGGCACGATATTCAATAAATCCGGTATCCAGACGCGGCGACAACGTGATACATCTATACGTCTCAAGGACGAGTTTGATCGTGTCATAAAGTGGGTTGAAAGTCTCATTAGAAAGCACGATGTGCAGTCATCAGAGAATCCTCCCGACGGTAACGAAGATGATCTAAGCGAAGACTACGTCGATGATGGCGATGAGCCAGGAACGGAGTCCACGGCATTAGAATTAAGCATCGCATGCCTCCATGTGGGTATGACGAGGGTATCTCGTGACAGATCTGACAAGCGGAACACCGGTGACTTTGACAGTTTCAAGGTCATTGCGGCGCAGTGTGCCTTGCGCGAACTGGATCTCGCCGTAAAGCAGAAGGATATGGCCGATGGTGCTGCATTCGTGAGTGGCGGGTTCGTTGGCGTCAGGAGCGGGAGGGCCTGATCTACTAGGGGCTTAATTACCTAGGGTGAACAGATGTAGGAGTAGATTAGGGGTTGGAGATGGAGGATTTGGTCAAGCCAGAGGCTAATATGTCACAACAGGAACATGTCTGGACTTTTAATTTAAGACTGGAATCGGGGTACGACTGACTGGATTTTAGGTAGTGTGATGAAACATCAGCTTCAAATACCACCACATGGATGAGCACCCTGGTGTATGTAGACGGCTAATTCCGCAACACAGATGAGTCGAATCACGTCAAATGACGGGCCAGTCTGGGGCGGGGTGTTCATGTATGTCGGATACGACCTCGAGACGGGGGATGAATACATAGATAGTACTTAGGACCGCACAAATGGATGTCCACTCAAATTGTAACCCGAAGGGATCGTAGAGCACCAATTATGTCGTGTGATGAGACATGGCATAGGCTTGCTGGTTAAACAGCGCATGTATGTGTGCCGGTGACTTGGTCTGCACATGGCCTGCCCAGTGGATGCTGCGCGGTAGCCCGCCTGATTGGGCGCCGATCTGAGCCCGAAGGGCGTCCGTGCCAATGGGATGGGGCGGGAATGCAGTAGGGGATCTAGATACTTTGCCTTCTTTGGTTTTGTTTGGTTTTGTAGAGGGGATGGTAGGTGTATGGATTTGACGGGGTAGGCCGTATTTTGTTGCTGAACTGTTTATCGAAGTTTCATTTTGATACGGGTAATACAGATGTATGTACCGGTAGACAACGTGAGGGCTATAGTGGCTATTTATACAAAAATGTGATACGGGTCAATGTTGGGGCAGTAAATCTGAGCCGGTGAAGGTTAGGCAGTGATAGGGTGACGACAAAGTGAAGTCTATAAAGTAACGTCTTCCCCGCGCCAAAGTCGAGCAGCGAGCGGAAAGGGAGGCTGATCAGCCCGGACGCCGGGATCTCCCTGCAAGATCTCTCAGATACTGGAGTTTCATGGGGGAGTTTAGAGCTTGATATTGTCTGCGGACAGTGTACCGGTATGTAGCATGCAGCATTCACAACGGCAAAGGGTCAGCAGTGGAATGATAGCATGAGGGAGCGAAGAGTGAGTCGAGGCCGACTTACACGCAGTTGGCAGCGCCACATTTGAGTTGTGGACAGCTGGCGACGATCAACGAGTGACCACATTGGGTAACCCAGCCGAAAAGGGTAACTTAACTACCTAGTTAGTTAGACTAATAAGACAGGGGTGATATGGTTGTAACCCCAACTCTCCAATCTTCTGCATGCCAATGCGCAATGCCCATCTTTCCCCCCCTACATCCGATCAAATATCCGACACCCGACGAGCGATCCGACCAGGCGGCCGCAAGGGTTAGTTGGCTGAGAGAAAACACAGACGCACTGGTCCTCCGGGTGAATTGTCTCTTGCATCGCCGATCCCATCGTGACTTAGCGCTGAGTGAGGAATTGCAATTACCTATGACGACAGCGCAGCTAAATTAACACGTACAACGGTTCTGCTTCCGTCTAACTACTACGCATAAACTAGATTACTAAGTAAGTACGTTACTAGCTCAACTAGCTCCTACGTACTATGTAATTAACTAGATCATAACTAGGTAGACGGCGAGGCCAGCACGTCTGCGGTTTTCGCCGGGTAACGTTACTCGCCCTAGTGAGTTTTCCGCACCCGCATCCCGCGCAAGAGGCGATCGCGTGCGGGCGTGGGGATGGGGATGGCCATCGCCCTCGTGCGTGCCGTACTGTGGGTTTTGGAGCCAGCTTATCTCATATTAATTAACTCGCCTTAGCTTCGGCGACCAAGCACCGTACTGTGCTGCTGGCCCAAAAAGCAAGGCTTGGAGATTCATTGAAAGACTGTACCCGCTCGCCGACCTCCTGGGCTGGGTTTGGTTCGAGCGCCAGAGACGGAGCCTTTCGACGTCTCTCGATGAAGGCTGTTTAGTACTAGAGCCCTATCCTGGTCTGGCCTTATTCGCGTGCGTAATAAGATAGGACGAATGCAGAAATTGACGGGAGCGGACAAGACAGGGCAGCACAGGATAGGTTATATCTATACTCATATAATAACAAACGGGAAATGGGCCGGCGGAATAGCAAAGACGGATGGATGAGTGCGGCAGGCATCGGGCTTCGCCTCTTCCTTGCTTATGTATGGCATGTCTAATCCGATAGGCGATGTAAGCCGGTCCCGCGGAGAACATTGGCTCGATAGAGCAATATCTGTACTCTGCGTTGCGTACCAGAGGCCGCAGGCGTGACGTGCAGCCTGTCCCCTTCTTTGGGCGTCGTCCCAATTCGCAAGCTCCGTCGCCAATGCCCATAGGACCACCTCTAAGGACCGGGCTGTGAGGCCTGGCGGGCTCAGACGGAGAATTACTGATCAGAATTCCCGACCAATCGCTGGGTGTAGAAAATATGCCGGCTACTCTCTGGGACAACGCCGTGCTACTGCTGCCGGGGGGGTTTCCTTAGGTCGAATGGCTTCGGATGCTAGACTGGCTGGAAGGGGGCGCGCACAAAGGGCAGGCAATCTATTCGTCTTATTCGCCTCGACGGCCTGCACCAGCGTCGGCGCGGGCGGGTGGCAAGAGTCGGGGCTGCTGGGTGGCTGTGGCCGTCGGCGGGGTGCAGCGTCGAGCTCGACGGGCCGTCAGCAAGGCATGGCTGATCCATGGGCGGGCCTGGGCGAGGCCCTCGGAGCAGCGAGCCGGCAGCTCAATCAACACAGGCGCTGCCATCGAGCCTCGTCGGGCCGGGGTGCCGCAACGGGCGGGCCCTCGACCCCTCGGGGCCCCATTGCCTGCCCCCATGTCGACGCCATGGCTGTCCCACGATGCCCCCCTGCGAGCGGCCAGGGTCCTTCTCCAACGTCCAAGCCAAGGCCTTGCATTATTTATTAGTGCTGGCAACCCCGCGCTGCCCCAGGGTGCGCAGTGCTAGGGAACGGACGCTGAATGGCCGGGCCACACGCTGCAGCAGAAACGGTCAGAAGACACGGGCACAGGCGCAACAGGGAATCGCTGAGATGTCCAAGGTCGACGTGGTGCAGCGCACAGGCGCCGCGCCCGTCTCCTCGCTCATGGCCGCCGTCGCCACCACTGCGAGCGCTGCGCCGACGACCCCGACGACGATACCAACAATACCAACCATACCAACCATACAAACAATACCCACGCCAACAGCACCCACGATAGCACACCCGACCACCGCTGCGCGACCGCTGGGCACGAATTCCCAGTCATTGCTGGCAACGCACGCGAGAGGCCTTACAGTGTCGTATCCGCCGGCTAGGACAAATGGTACGAAGCGCCCGCGCCCGAGCGACCACAGAGACGGCAGAACAGCAAAAAGCAGGCAACGGCCGGTTTCTTCAAAGAGCATGGAGCCCCCAGTTTTGTCTTTTTACGGCACCCAGCCCGTGCCGCTGCCCTCGCGCTTCGCGAGCCTGAAGAAGCGCCTGGTGGCCGGCCACGAGTCCGCCCTCGAGGCGTCGTGGGGCCGCCTGCTGACCGCACTGCGCGACGAGATCAGGTACATCGACGGGCACCGCGCTGGGCTGATCCCCTCCATCGACTTCACCGACATCGGCGACGCGGCCAGCGTCGCGCCGTTCGAGGCTAGCCTTAAGCGCTACGGCATCGGCGTCATCCGCGGCGTGGTGTCGCCCGACGATGCGAGCCGGTGGGTGGAGGAGACCAAGGAGTACCTCGAGACCAAGCACGACTTCAAGCCGCCGCCCGCGCAGGACCCGACCTGCTTCGACTTCTTCTGGACCCCCGCCCAGGTGCGCTCGCGCGCGCACCCCAACATGCTGCGCGCCCAGCGCTTCGCCATGTCGCTGTGGAACAGCAACGACGACGACCGCCTGGCCACGCGGTTCCCCATCACCTACGCGGACCGAATCCGTATCGAGGCCACCAACAACGGCATCATCACCGTCAACGGCGTCGCCGCCGTGCCGGCCTCGCCCGAGGACAGCCTCATCGCCGCCGCAGCCGCCGCCTCCAACGCGTCCATCGCGCAGGTGGACAACGGGAGCCTAGAGCGGTGGGAGCTGGACGGGTACGGGCGCTGCGGACTCTACGAGGAGATCTTCAAGGGCAACTGGGAGGCGTACAACGCGTGGGACCCGGCCGGTCGCATCAACGCGACATCGGACCTGTACAACGGCGCCGGCGCGTGCTCCATGATGCGCCTGTTCCAGGGCATCCTGGCGCTGACGGTAGTCGAGCCCGGCATGATCCGCCTGCTACCCTCGCCCAAGCTGTCGACCGTCTACTTCCTCCTGCGGCCCTTCTTCTCGCCCAAGGAGCCGGCGCCCGCATCTGACGAGGGCCCCGAGAAGTGGGAGGCGTACCTCGACCCGTCCAACTGGCCCCTGGACCGGGAGCAGTCGACGATAATACACGGCGCGGTGCCGGGCCACGCGCAGCGCGTCACCGCGGCCTGGCACCCGCACCTCCAGCTCGAGAAGAGTCTTGTGACGCCGCCGACGCTGCAGGCCGGCGACTACATTATCTGGCACCCGGACCAGGCCTACCAGTTCTCTAACAACTACCGCGCTGATAAGGCCGCTGAGCCTGACAGGAAGCCCAAGGTCGACGCCGCCACCGCCGCCGAGGGCTCGCGCACCATGATGCTGGTCTACTCCCCCGCGGCCCCACTGACACAGACCAACGCGCTGTTCCTCGCGCGGCAGCGCAAGGCGTTCCTGCGCGGGCACCCGGGGCCCGACTTCGACTCGACGGGCACGGGCCTGGGCAGCGAGGCGCCGCACACAGGGCGGCTGGGGGAGAAGGAGATCGGCGAGGTCGGCGGCGAGGAGGGGCTGCGGGCAATGGGCTTGGCGCCGTGGACGCTGGAGCGGAGGAAACCGGACATAACAACAACAGCGACGCTCAAACCGGGCTCGTCACCTACAGAGGAGGAGAAGAGGATAGACGTGGACATGGACGATGACAGCGGGCCGCTGGGCACGGGCACCGACACGCCGGCGTCCACGTCGTCGGGCTCGCACGCCGAGTCCGAGGTCGTGCGCCTCGCCAACATCATCCTCTTCCCCGACCGCTACGACTTCTACATGCCCACGCGGGCGAGCAGCCCCGTGCCCCCGTCGCGGGAGAAGGACAAGGACAAGGACAGGGACAGGGACGGTAATATGGAGAAGGAGATACCCACTGGCGCCGAGAAAGGGAAGGAAAAGGAGGCATCTGTGTCTCCTACTACGGCTACGGCTACGTCCTAAGGAGAAGGAGACGTGAAAAGAGGGGAAACAGCGTTCCCCCCCCTCTCCCCTGCTCTATCATGAGCAGATGGGCGTCTCTTCCCTGCCTAAGGTACTTAACTAACTGGTTTCGAAACCGTGGTATATTTTTTTTTTGCATCGAATAGGGGGGTGAAAGAAGGAAAGGAAGAGACATATACAAATGCACTTTTTTTTGCATGGAGAGAGAACCCCCCTGCCTCCCCAGCACGGCAGGCAGGGTGGAGAGTCATTATAAACACATAAATAAAGGGCAGAGCGAGAGCGAAAGCGGGCATTTTTTGTATATAAGGGTAGCTTTTAGCTCGTCGTCTACACCTGGCATTCTGTCTTTCCCCTCCCTGGGCATGGAGAGGAATAGGTGGTTCTAGGCTATGTGGTGTAGGAATCAAGACATCACAGCATATTCTTCTAGTTTTTTTTTTTTTTTTTTCGTTTTTATGATTTATGTCATTGATGCAACTTTGTTTTACTAAAATCATGTTAGGACTGCCAATGGTTACGGGATGTGGTATACAAGAGTAGGTTATAGGGTAACTACTATAGAGACGAGCATACGACCGCATTAAGATAACAACAAAATAAGACGCGAGATAAGTGTTTCCCAACATTTACACATTCCGTATGCATTCCTACACAGCAACATTTCCCCAAGGATCAAGGACAGAAGAGCCGTATCTGGTCGGCCCGCATAAGACGGACATTCCATCCAAGCACCACACCGCGGCCCACGATACCGCGTGAGACAAAAGTCACGAGACGCTATCCCTCCCCCCCTCCTTTTTCGGCGTCAGACAGGCCGTTTTTTCTAGAAGAACGGGTAGCGAAAACGCCTCAAATGGAACCCAAGGGCTTTCCCTTTCCCGATCAAGAGATAACTAGTCTTACGGGTGATTGATTGGACCACGAGAGACACACACAACGAGCGAGCATTATTCGTCTGTCTTGTTACGGGCCTCCCCGAACCCTTCCAGGCCAAGGACTGGGACAGGACAGGGGTCTTCCCGATTCTAGACCGTCGGTCCAACGGTCGCCGGTTGCCGATTTCGAATAACCTAACTTACCTACCCATGTACTTATCTAACGTTAGAGGAATATCTAGATCTACATATGTGTGGGATTGAACTTGGGGATCTGGATGTAATCAATAAAAATCGCAATCGCGGAGACGCCTCCGTACCTCTTGCAAAGGGCTCTTTGCTAAAGTGGTACCTATAGGTTAGGCAATTGACTCCGAATTCCAGTGGCAACTTCTTGTAAGGGCTCGGAGCGAGACCCGGATAGACTGGACGAAGTCCCAACCGCGTGTGCACGTATTTTCCGCCCGATACAGTCCCAGTCTTTTGCGAGATATGCCGAGGTCTCACGAAGAATAAGCCATTTCAAAGCCAAAATGACGTGTTCTTGGTCAAAATGGCACGTGTTAGGATAACTAGGTACCTAAGGTTAGATAGTGTACTATGTAGGAATTGTTGAGGCTCAAAAAAGCTGAAATCTCTCAGAAAAGCGGCTCTCGCCTAAGTTAGCTGCGTCGGGAAATACGACCGCCTAGCCGCCCACCGTAGATCTAGGGCGAAGAGTCGACGCTAATGATACGGCATGCGGGGGGACTTGGGCTGGGCTCGGATCAGGGACTGGCTTCGCCACCGCGTTTTGCTTGGAAGCTGGAGGATCGGGAATCGAGCCGGTAGCAGCATGATTCATGATTTCCAAACCGTCTGACCCCCCTGATCCCAGCAACCTGGTAGACCGTGATCCCGTAAGTCTAGACTAGCCCTCAGGTAGTCTCAGTCTCCTATCGGAAATAGAGGGAGGCGATAGTTTCGTCTTATATTTGGAAAGTATGGCGTCTCAGATATCTCGGCTGGGGATCCGATGCTACGTTACGCTCCGCATTTTGGTTCTCAGAGTTCATAATACGATCGAAGCACTCTCATTTCCTGGGGTCGGTGCGCGATCCCTGAATTCCGAAAGACTTATCATAACGTCATCGGTGCACCGAGTTGAGATGGGCAAAACATAACAAAAGGAAGAAAATTAAAAATATGGACTTGGCATTGTCTCAAAAGATGATGTTGGATTAAAACATTTTGCGAGCGATTGGAAAAAAGCCAATGCCTAAGTAAGTAACTACAATCCGCCCGAGCGTTGAAGATCGAGCACCGGTAATTGCCGAACTACAATGCCGGCTTTCGGGCGGAATGATGCAATGCTCGTCGGCAGCGCGCCAGAGATGCCATTTGGCATCCCACTCGACGCCTCTATTCTATACCTGCGCCTCATTAGAGCCTGAGATTAGGTTGGACAATCGGCGGAGGTTGATCTACGAGTGGACAAGATCCTTAATGAAGATCGGTTCTGCACGGTTTCGAGCAAGTTAGGGGGGCTCCTCATTTTGAGGGAAAGCATTTACCCGCGCTTTTTCTCGTGGACGCGGAAGAGATACCGGGAGAACCCCGCCGCCGTGTGTTTGTGTGCATTGTTCTTCCTGACTCTCAACTCGCGAATCACTGAAGCCACTCGGATCTGAGAGCCAGAGTCCAGAGGGTTGTTTTCTACACACTGTAAGAACGCTGCAAAACCATCCTCTCGGGACGCGAGTCGGAGCGCAGCCGGGGAAACCATGTCTAGCCCGGGAATCCTCTACGTGACCATGCAGCCCGGTCCGGAGCTGCCGCTCGAGCAGTTCGATGAGTGGTACAACAACGAGCATGGGCCAACCCGGCTGAAGCTGCCGCAGATCTTCGCCAACGGCCTCCGCTACCGGGCCGCTGACGACCAGGAGCCGGCCTTCCTGGCCGCCTACGACGTCACCTCCATGTCCCACCTGGAGACCGAGACGTACACCTCCCTGCGCGCGAACCGGTCGCCGCGCGAGGCCGAGACTATCGGCCAGGTCGACGTGAAGCGGTACTTCTGGGACCGCGTGCTGAGCAAGGAGTCCCCGCTGTTCGTGCCCATCGAGCAGCTGACCGACGACGAGGCCGAGGGCCTCACGCTGGTGGCCGTGCAGCTGACGCCCAAGGACGCCGAAGGCTCCGCAGAGGCGATCCAGAAGTGGTACGGCGAGGAGCACATGGGCATGCTGTCCCAGGTGCCGGGCTGGCTGCGCTCGCGGCTCTTCCGGGTCTCGAGTCTCGAGAAGGGCGAGCCCACCAGGTTCCTGGCCCTGCACGACTACGCAAAGACCAACGGGCTCGGCGGCGCCGAGTACCAGGCGGCCATCTCGACGCCGCGGACCAAGGAGCTGTACGCCCGATATGCCACCATGACCTCGCGACGCGTCTACTCGCTCTTCTACGTCTTCGGCCCGGCGTCGCGCGACCTGTACCACCTGTCCCGGCTGCCACCGGCCTCTTCCACGTTCAAATCGCCGGACGGCCGGACCCTCACCACCACCAACAGCCCCGCGCCGGTGATCGAGTCCGTCGTGACGACGCCTGACGGGCTCGCCATCCCCTACCGGCTCGAGGGCAACCCGGACCCGGCGGCGCCCACGGTGGCCTTCTGCAACTCGCTCCTCACCTCGCTGCACATGTGGGACCCCCTCGTCGAGATCCTCAGGCGGGAGCGGCCGCGGTACCGCATCCTGCGCTACGACGCGCGCGGGCGGCACGCCGTGCCGTCGCCGCCGCAGCCCTCGACGCTCGACGTCCTGGCCTCGGACCTCGCCCACCTGCTCGGCGCGCTGCGCCTGCCGCGGCTCGAGGCGCTCGTCGGCGTCTCCATGGGCGGCGCCACGGCGCTCAACTTCGCCCTGCGGTATCCAGACAAGGTCGGTCGGCTCGTCGCGTGTGACTTCAACGCGGCCTCGAGCCCCGCCAACACGGAGGCGTGGCGGCAGCGCATCGCCGTCGCAGAGTCCACGTCCGAGGACGGCGTCCCGGGCATCGGGACGCTCGCGGCGCAGACAGTCGGGCGCTGGTTCCACCCGTCCAACGCGGAGGGCGACGCGGCGGCCCGGATGCGAGACATGGTCGCGGCCAACGACGTCGAGGGCTTCCGGTACGGCTGCCAGGCGCTCTGGGACTACGATCTGCGCGGGGAGGCGATGAGGGCGTGCGCGGTCCCCGCCTTGCTCGTCGTCGGCGAGGGCGACGCCGGGGGCGCCCTGGTCCGGGCCATGGAGGGCTTCAAGGGGCTGCTGGGGCCGGCGGGCGCGGAGCTCGCCGTCGTGCCCCGGACGGGACACCTGCCCATGTGCGAGGACCCCGAGGCTTTCTGGGCTGCGGTTGAGAAGTTTGTGTAAAGGGTATTTTGCCAGCGTGGGAATAACGAGAGTCAAATGAGATAGGAATTGAGACTATTGCTATGACTCATTTCATAGTTAAGATATTCTATCACGTTGAAGTTCTTGACAAGGTGTGAGGTTTCTGGTCTTTATTTCGCTTTGGCCTGATATGTTAAAGTTCCACTCACGCAGCTTCATTTCTGTAGAAAAGGTGCTTGTAACATAGATATAAAGTAGCAATCTACTCTCAGCAGTGTATTGAATCAGCTACGCGCAGTCAGTCACCCGCGTAGGCTGCCCTTGGAGGAGGGCTCTCACCCACGCGTTCTAAGGCGCCTCCTAGCACTTGATACAATAGCCTGCAGAGATTCAATTGATCAAGGAGAAAAGCATCGTATTTCGTAAAATAAAACTGTGCCGGGACTATCTCTGGATGTGTGCGGTGTTGGACCCAGCCATGTATAATCCCTTCTTATCCCCCCCTACTTCAATACATAGTCGAATCATCTCCATTCTCCAGTCTTGACTGGGTCTCGTGTAGGGATAGGGGGTGAGGAAATATATCATCCGAGTGATAAAAGTTCGAGCAACAAGCTCTTAGACTAGAGGGTGGAAACCAATTTCCTCCATAACACAATGGAGAGACTGTTTATCTATTGGGGTGTCCGGGCTGATCTTCTCTGAGAACCTGAACAGCATGACCCGGCCCGATGCACACCCGATCGCGACACTGTGACCCTGCACTCGGCAGGAGGCCGGCTTGTCCGGCCGGAATTCTACCGGTAGAAATATTACTTTGCGGTTATTCCACGTAATCCACCTCCCGTCTCTGCTGACGCCCACTGGTGCCCAAGGAGGGGGTTCATTGAGAGGCTGCGGTTGTATAGTTTCGGCGCCCGTCTTTCCCAGGGCCTCGTCGAGCTTGAACGGCCACGCGCCGAACTCATTTAATAGCACAGCAGTATTTCGCTTGTCAAATCTGATCGATACAAAAGGATTCGCATCCTGATCCGCATCCGGATTCGTATCCTTTACGTCCAGGACGCAAGACGTCCGCCTATGCATATCGGGGCTCCAGACCGCCACAGTCCCCTTAATGTCTAGGGATAGCACTCTTTTGCCATCAGGTGTGAATGCTAATCCCTGTATATGTCGGCGCAAACGCTTGTCAGTCAAGTCCTTGTCTGGCGAGAACCTGCTCTTTTTTTGGGCCAAATTCCATATCATAACATGGGCGGCGGTACCCCCTGAGGCCAGACGATGTCCGTCAGCCGAAAATGCGACACTGAGTACCTGGCCTTTATGGCCACTGAATATCCTGAATGGTATATCACCTTCCTTTTCGTTTCCCTTTCGTTTGCCTATTGACGAAATATCCCAGACCCTCAGCGTCTTATCTTCAGATGCCGTTGCTACCAACTTTCCATCTGGCGAGATGGCCGCCGCCCGGACCCAGTCCCGGTGTCCCGGTAGAAAACACCTTTGGAGTGCGGGCATCTCACCAACACCCCAGACGACCGCATTGTTGATTGGCGATGCCGATGTCGATACCAGTTGCGCACCGTCTGACGAGAACACCAGCGCTGTGACTCTACCGCCGTGCATCCCTTTCATTTCTTGTTTCAAGGCACCCGTGACTCCATCCCAGAGGCAGATAGCGCCATCAATGGACCCTGAAGCAATCATATCGCCACAAGGAGAGATTTCCACGCATTCCACACGCCGCGTGCTGTCCCCCGGCGACCCCGCATGGCCTGACCTTGCATCCGAAGCCTCCCCGACGGCTTCTTCAACTGCTTTTGCTTCCGTGTCCCAAATCCGTAAGGTGTCATCAGTTCCCGTTGATGCCAGCAACGGGCCTTTGGGGGCAAAGGCGACTGATAGCACCATGCGGCCATGTCCACTCAGGAGCTGCTCAGGTTTCCTGGGTATGTCGCCGCAGGCCCAATCACCTGGAGCTTGCTGCTTCCAGATTCCAATAGTTCCGTCCCACGAACCCGTTGCCAAGTGGGAGCCGTCGGCGGAGAAGCTCACGCTGCTCACTTCGTCCTCATGGGGCAAAACCGCCGCCGTTGTGCCACTGTCGACGTCCCAAATACGTGCGGTGTGATCGCCCGAGGCCGACGCAAGGAATGTACCATCGGGCGAGAAAGCAAGGTTTGCAATGTCATCGGAGTGCCCAAGTGATAATTTGTGTTCTCTGGTCCGTGCTTCTATATTTTCCGATGCTTCGTTGGGCTCCTGTGGCCTGCGTTCTGGGAGCCTGCGCATGACTTCGCCGGTTGCTGTATCCCATATCGTGATGTCGGAACCGGCACATGAAGCCAGACGGTCGCCAGTGGGTGAAAAAGTCACGTAATGCACGTCTTCCGCCTCTTCCCCGTCGTGCCAAACCATCGGCTCACGGCTAGGGATGTTCCACACAGTCACCTTATTCCCCGTCCCAGCGGCCAACATAGAACCGTCCTGCGTAATAGATATGCCTCCGCTGACCTCAAAAGGTTCGCTTGTACGTTTCTTGCTTTGAACTCCAGTCGTACGCACGTCTGTCAGCTCCATGAGCATCCTCCCCGTCTGCAGGTCCCAGACCCTGATGGCGTTGTCCCCCGAACCGGCCAGAAGAGCGTAGCCGTTGGCGCTGGATCGCGAAATAGCTACCGAGTATACATACCCCTTGAACCCCCTAAGCACATCCTGTAGCTTCCCAGTCTCGACATCCCAGAGCCGCACACACTGGTCGTTACAAGCCGACGCTACAAGCCGCCCGTCGGGCGAGAACGCACATCCTCGCACAGAGTCCGAGTGGTCGATCACACGCAGACTATCGCTGGACGCAGCGCTATCCAATTCAATTGTAGGCCTCGTAGTCAACCACGGGATTTGTTTCAGCAATTGTCGCTTGATGACGGGGTTGCGGTTGGGGAACAAGAGAAGACTGTTTTGGGGGCTTAGTCCTGTGCTTTCGTCACCGTCTATCAGGCTGGCGCTTCTCCACCGCTGGTGAGCTGTCAAGAATCTTCTGGCATCCGAGACAAGCTCACAAAAGCGAGAGCTTTCGCTGCGCGTACTACATTGCGCCCGATGCTACAAATCAACCGCGCGCGTCATGGTTAGCCGCTGGACTCCGACGGGTTCCATTCGCGGCTCGTCTTTAGGATAGGGGACTTACTTTAGCATTCAGCACAGATTCAAGTTTTGTTACCATTACAATGGCTTCTTCAAGGAGATTCAGAGCGTCGAGTACCTCTACCCACTGTAGTAAACAGTCTTGTAGGACGAGGGTTGCCATTGGGATGACCTCTCCGATATCCTCACCCATCTCAGACAGATGCTTGATCCAGAATATCGATGCATACTTGACAGGGAGACCGAGTCTATCAGTAGACTTGTCGGCAGACTTGCCATAACGGGTGCAACCGAGATATCTCGTCAGGGATTTAAGACATCCCTTTATTAGCTTTATTTGCTCCCCTTCGCAGCCCCGACGCTTGAGCTCTTGTTGGATGAAGTCTCTAGCAGACAGGTGGGTAAAGCGTACCCATCGGTCACCGGTCGGTTTATCTTCATACAGTTCCAGGAAAGGCGTCAAGTATTTCTCAATCAAGATAGCCAGGTCGACCGCTGGGGGTAGGCCAATAATAGCCTTGAGCTCAGCATCTACTAGTGGCCGATACACTATCGCGGCAGTAGAAAGGGCATCCATGCAGTACTCCTTGTCATGTTGTCGAAGCCCATCAATCTCCTTGAGCTTTTCGACATAAATGCTGTTGACGTCTGGTGTTCTGCTTTTTAGTTCGTCCATGGCGTACGGAGCATTCCAAGGGGTAGATGATGCCTTCACGCTGTTGAGCGCCATTCCAAGCCACAGATAATTACTCGAGGCCACTTGGGCCTTCCCGGATATCTCCTCAAGAAGCTTCGCATTATAAGATGTCGACCCAAATATCTTGGCCACTTTTGAAGCTGCATACAGAGATGCGGCTTGACGGATCTCAGCTATTTCTGGGCCAACTGTGAGACGAAGCCGCGTATTGGCTCTCGTGAGTCTTGATCCAAGGCTGGACCTCTCATTGCTAAGAGAGACTAGCTAGGGTTTCCTAAAACCCAACCCATGGGGGCCCAAGGAAACCCATGGGTTCTTGGCGGGGGCCCATGAAAACCCATGGGCTCTTGGCGGGGGC